>JARFJB010000974.1:1030000-1092500 GCA_036346205.1 Vesta saturnalis
GCGGAAAAAGTCAAGAAACCAATTTAATTTAGAATTGATAGCGGATATCTACAAAAATATCAAACCGGGAAAAATGCACATTTACCTCTCCAAAGCGTTTTGTAAATTTCTGGTTAACATCTTTCAAACTATTTGAAATAATTAATAAAAATAAATAAAAAGTTAGAATTTAAACACTGTATCTCGGACACGAAGCATATTTCGACCTACTTTTTTTGACGAAATAATTTCAGCAATAACCCCCAAAAATCTTTATTTTATTTACAAACACTGTATATACATTATATATATATATATATATATATATATATATATATATATATATTCAAATGTCCTCCGTTAGTCAACTAACGCCCGAAATGGTTCGAAATGTGCAGCAGAAATTTGTAGATCGATTAGGCTATTGTCAGTTGACTAACGGAGGGCATTTCGAACATTTGCTGAAATAAAATTATTTTTAAGTTTACGAATCTTTTTTTCGATATAATAAAACGTTATAAAATTATTTTATTTTTCGTTTTCTTCATGATCTTTTTCAATTTTAAATTTTGAATGCGAATAACTCCAAAACGCTTGGACTTAGGTATAGCACATGCTACATGACAAATGTTTAGAATTGTAAGGGCAATCCAAAAATGCAATAAAAAAATTGGGTTGAAATTTGAAAAAAAAATTTTTTTTAGCAAATCTTTTTTGAGACACCCTGTATAAATTTTTTTTTCGCAATATATGCCCCGAAAAAATATAAAATCGACGGGTCCGAGCGATTTTTGAAAAAAATTGTTCTTTACGAGATATTGAATTTATTCCATACTTTACGACCACCCGGACCTCTATATATATATATATATACATATATATATATATATATATATATATACATACGTGTGTATGAGTCCGTGTGTGTGCGTGTGCGTGTACGTGTACGTGTGTGTAAGGAATTGAAATCCTTCACACATAAGATTTAAATTAGTTATTTAGGAATGAATATATTTTGTAATTGCGCAAACCAATAATTCATGTCTTTAATCCCCTCTATTGTCGAAAGCTTTTTGGAACAGAGTTCGGTACTATTCACGGACGGTCCCCAGAACACCAATCAACCACGTTTACGTTATGACGGTAGCTGCTGAGTCCGATTATTGAATTTGTATAAAACCGCTACGAAAGATTCAGAGCGATTAGATCCCGCGAGAGATTCCGACTCTCCCACCTTCTGCATCTACTCGCTCCCGACCAGCTTTTATATAGTGCACGATATCGTCCACACGTAAGTTCTTTTTAAAGAACACTAACACTGGACAATACACGTACGAAAAAGTGAAGAAGGATAGAAAGCCCGGAACCGTTTCATAAATTACTTGGCCGAAATGGAAGTAAGTGTAGTTCTGTTGAAGTTTGTTTGGAAAACTCTGTTGATCTTTAAAATTATTTGCGGACCATCCTATATCTAAAATTTCAAAAGTTTACGCGATATTACACCACAAATAATTCCTTAATCACCGCTGACGTGTATTTCTAAAAACCAGTCAGTTTTTTCACGTCAGAACAATTGCAACCAATCCCATAACGGCATCCCCCGCACGGTAGCCGCGAAGCCGCCCACAGATGCACATTTATAAACCCACGACGCGCGTGAAAGAGGAAGGAATCGAAGTAGATTCAATTCAAGCCGATATCCAGTAGCCGCCGCACCGATTGCTTCGTGTAAGCACCGACCTGCTAATCACCGCCGAGGTCCATCGCGATCGTGTGATAACGCGCACCACCTCGCGCCGGGCAACCTAAAGTTGAATCCGCAGTGCAATTGATAGACACGTAAGTTGTAGAGTTATAAAATCTGACAATTTACAATCAAACACTACAGAACGTAAATAACGACGGGCTTAGTCTCCAGGAGTTATAACGTTTTCCGTACACAAACACATACATACAGAGCGTAACGAAGGGTAACTCCACTCGCCTGACACAGTACACCTAGAAAGAGTGCCACGCAGGTAGATCCCGACGTCGCTCGCAAACACTTGAGGGTGAAGGTTAGATACAGGGCTGTAAAGATCTACGACCTTTTTGTTTTAGTTTACTTAATTTTGAGAAAAAGAACGTATACCTTAAAGAGTTTTTAAAATTACCTTTCCAAAACACTACAAAATTTAGCCGGAATCGAAGAAAGTTTACTAAGAATATTGTTACTTGTTTGGATATGTATTTAAGTTCATTCGAACGTAAGCATGTACCTTGTTTCTGAAATATTTAGCGACAAATTTATAGCGTGTAGCACTTATGTGATATTTATACTGTTTATTTATCTTTATTATTGTTGCATTTTACAAATCTTGTGGCGTACTTCGTCATGTGGTAATATCGTCATTCTTGCAAATCCAAAAAGGTAAAATAAAAGAAACACTGTTACAACTATTTTCGTTTACCAAACAATAAAAACACACACACAAATTCTGTAAGTTAGAGATAATGTAGTTAGATTTATAATTAATGAGATAACACAACACGCATTTAATGGTTGCTATGATTTATTATTTGTCATTATGAATAATTTATAGTTTATTTATTCATACAACATTGAAATATGTACAAATACTGTATTCACGTAATCTTGTAACGAATGGTTGGAAAATTTATACCAACAAAATTGTAAGATTTTATCTTCTGTATTAGCCTATCGGTTAAACAAGAAAATGTTTGCATTTTATCTGTCGTAGATCTAGTTAAAGGATATCCTCTGCCGCTTTTTGTTCTTTACACATACTTGCATTCATTTAACTATAAATTCTGTCTTTTACATTATGATAAGGACTTAACATGATTTTAGACATAGAATGTTTGTGAAACGCTGAAAGTCTAACAGCACGTTTTCGCCATTTTACAAAGGAATTTATAAAACCTTTATACCAGAAAGTGTAACGTATTATTTTACTTTATTATGAATAAAGAATAGTTTGATATTAGTTTTTGAATATAAGTTATATCTTTGTAAATTCCGGGTTGACCTAGCCTACGGCTCGGCAAATAACTTTACTCACAAGTTTTAGACTTATAGACTACCATATTCTACTAACTTACTACTAGAGCTTAAGGATAAATAAGACTGTACTACTAACTAAATCAAAAGCACAAACTCAGAAGTAAAACTGCCATAATTTTATTGTATGCCTAAAATATAATTTAAAACCTATTTACTTAAAGGGGCTTAAATATTAAACCGTTCCGAAAATTTTACGAGCCCCTACTTAAAGTAGGTTAACGAATAAATTTTATATAATCCAAAAGATCGAAAATCCCTGGAAATATACAAACCGCGTTAAAAGTTAAATATGTGTGTTAAATGAAGACTTTTTTACTATGATAGTAGCATAATGATTATCACATTATAATTGAATTACATTAAAAAATGCATATGATTTAAATGTATGTAAGAAGAAAAAGTTATGTAAAATTTGACAAATTTCAGTGAATTATGGTTTAGTTGTACGAAGATGTATATTCCCTAAGGACATTTAGACAGACGCAATTTTGTGGAAAAACGCGTGAGGCTAATTCTATAAATCAATGCTGTCAACACATTTTTGGAAATACCTATTGAGCTGACACGTGGTTAACATTTTGCGGCATCCGTTAACAGTCATAAAATATAACTTTTTACGTGACACTAATGTATTTCAGTTTTTTAAAATAATAATTGAAAATTGCAAAATTTTGACATATTACTTTTGAACGTAATTGGTCTAATACTTAAATCAATACAAGTTTGATACTAAAGTATTGAAGAACCCGGAAATCTCTACATATAACCACTTTGTCGACAGGTTACATAACAGTATGAGGCTTAATTAATTTAATTAGCGATGAAAATGGGAAGTACATTACATGAAGAACGTAGAACTAAAGCATCGTTTCCTTGAGATCAATTCAAGTTGCGACTTGAAACATTTCTAAATTAGAAGAAAAAACGTAAATAAATTCTTAACCGTAAAGTGGGTTGTATAACCATCAGTAAATAATTTTAACTACATCATAAAGCTTGATTCAAATAAAGTTGGGCATGACTCATCGATGTAAAATTCTATAATCAATGTACATATTTTTCTCTCTCTCTGTCTCTCCCTCTCTCTCAACTACATCTATTAGAGAAGGATGCCCATAAAAACATAAATCTGCTGTACAATTCATATTAGCGCACTAAAACGTGTGCCGTAGTTAAGATGCAGCATTGGTCCACTCCTGTCATTTTTTTAAATTATTGTTTATGCGGTTTTGCTTTACTTTTTATAACAAGCAGTTTTTTTTTTAAACTATCTACAACTTGTACACTGAATTATCGGTAATTTAGTAACATTTTTACATAATTTATGTAAAATTTACAAAATTTTAGACATGCTATGTAATAAGCAACTGAAATCACAAGCACAGCTCGTAGTTACAAACGGGAATGTGACAATCAAGGCGCACTCGTTCCATTTGAATCTGTTATGCAGGTATGTAGTACATTATTGTGTGAAATATGATGCTTGGAAGGACGTCTGAAGCATGTGGGGTTAGTATAAATACAGTTAATGCTAGAAAAAAAGGGTTACATAAGCCCAAAGAGTAAACAAACCTCCAAAGTCACCAGCTAAGGAAAGGAAAGGAAAGATCACGTATTTCATTCCCTCCCCAAGGTGAAGGGCGGGCTGTTTCAACTTTCCAAGCTCCTTCAGCCACAAACATGGATTCCCAGCATACATACATTACATATATATGCATGGTGGGATTGACGATGGGTGTGGTCAGGATAGGATCGGCAGGAACGGAGTTAGGGTTCTGAGGGGGAAAATACTACCCCAGAATTCACCTAAATAGCCGCACATGGTGTGCTTATACGCAGTGACCATGCCGCTACAAGTGTATGACGAAAACCTCATACAAAGTAGACGGTAACGGGAATCGAACCCATTACCTTCCGAATGCTAGGCAGGTCGTGTCACCACTGGTCTACCAGCTCGGTCACCAGCTAAGCGGTGAAAACGTACGAGATCTAAGTCCACTGAAGTTTATGAAATACGTTCAAAATGTAAATACAAACATGCAAGACATGCCTAGTTCTATACCTGTTTTTGTAGGTGTACATGTTACGCTGGCAAAAAGAATTAAGCGATAGTCAAGTTTTCGATTTCAGTAGATCAAGTTCAAGACGTCTCTTACATTCCATTGGCTTTTCATTTAAAGGAGATGATGGTAGTAGAGGTTTACTGGAACAATCACATATTGCTGCTCGTCGTGTACGATTCTTAAGAGAATATTACAAAAACAATGCAACCAAAATTATACAATCCTGTATTCTTAGATGAAACTTAGATTTTCCGTCGAGGATCGCACAAAATAAGCTGGCATAAATCTAAGGAAAGCGTGAAGAAGAAGCCAATAGGTGAAGAAAAAATGTTTGTTGTAATTTAATTATTACATTATAATTCCTAATAAAATAACTGTATTTTTTAGATTTATAGTTCATGCAGGTAATGAAGATGAATTTATTTCCGATGCTTCACTTTTGTTTTCTACAAAGTCACAAAGTGAAAATAAATGTGCGGAGTTGTTTACAGAATCGTTTGAAAATAATTTAATTGCAAATTTGAAAGAACCACCTCTAATTGTAATGGAAAATGCTAATTATCATCCAAACTTGTAGAAAAAATTCCAAATAATTCATCTAAGAAGGAAGAATAATGTAACTTTCTATCAAAGCACAACGTAGCCTATGGACCTAGCCTGTTTAAAAAATAATTACTGCAATTAGTTGCAGATAATGCGATATCAAAGATGTACGAAATAGATGAAATACCACACAAGTGTGGACACAGAGTATTACGGTAGGTACCATTTCATTTTCAATTTAATCCAATTGAATTGGTGCGGGCAAACTGCAAAGAACACTACAACAAAAATATAGGAAGACATAATTCCAAATTTAATGATGACCATGTAAAAGAAATATAGATGGAATCCTTGCACCGAATTGATGGGATATATTGGTGAAAATGCATTAAACATGCCCAAGTGTCTATGTTAGAGTGGTGGGAAATTGAAAAACATTCTAAGGTTGTGCAACCATTCATATTATATCTGGTAACGATCCACGTCCGAGAGTGGCACTGATAAGGAATATTTTGTTTTAATTTAAATGTTTTATTTCCAATGCAATATAAATATTCTAATTTTTGCATAACATGTTGCCGACTGAATACATGTACTGATTTATGCAAATTGCTTTTCATTTAACTTGGAGCAATACGAAATCTATTTAAACTATGTGCTAAATTAAAATATTAAACTATAATTCCCTTGACCTTCGAACAACATTACACTGCACATACTTTCTTCTACACAAATGAAATAATCACAAATGAATTGGTATTTATGTTATCGTAAAGTATCTAGAAGAATTATGTGGATTACAAAGCAATAATTATGCTTCTAGAAGGGTTGTTATAAATATTCAGAATAACAAACTAATTGCAACTTTTATCAATTTTTCCATCTGAAATGATTTAATTTATAACAAACAAAAAAAGTATTTGTTTACTTACAACTATATAGGTTATGTATTATAAGTATGTAATTATAATCAAATCATGTCCTAAATTATAACAATTCACTGTTGCAGCAAAATATTTTTGACTCTGTCAATAAAATAAGTGGATATAATGGATAAATTTTTCTAGTTTAAAATATAAAAAGCATTCAATAATTTTCAACTTTCTTTGACATTTTATGGAGGTTCATGAGGAGACATTTGCCGATAAAAATATTAACTAAAAGATACTTTGCTGATTTAATGAAGACTTACGTCGACTAAATCTTAGTTCGTATAATTTTAAGAATGAGTCATACCCAACTTTATTTGAATGAAACTATACTTATTTAATAATGTGAAAATTAGGTATTAGAAATTCTAACCTAGCAAAATAAAGCTACAGGAAAGGAAAAGAAATTGAATAAAGGATCGGAGACATAGCCCTAAAATCTTTAAACCGAACCATAGCTGCATTTAATGCAAAGGAAATGTAATCCTTAACTAAAATAAGCAAAGCAAAATTTCAGGAAAAAACTAACCCCACGTTATGAGCCAAAATTTGTCACAACAAATTCAATGTGCAGTGCCCTAAACTAGTAGTAATAAGTAGGTATTAAGAAACATTGTTGAGGACCACATTCGGGGCTGCGTTGGGCGCCAAAATTCGCATTGCAGGGCGAAAGCTATTTGTAAAGACAGCATTAAATGCGTGGACTGGAAAAGAAAGTATATACGAAAAATCTTATTGAACGCCACATTTTCGAAGCCATAGTGATTTTTCAAACTAATTCAGCACAAACCAATAACAAAAATTATATTCGTCTAGAGAAAGCTCATATTACTAAATCTAAACGAAAAGAAATTAAAACAAATACATAGAAACCATTAGTTTATATTAAAAAGATAGCATAAAAATCAATAAAGAAACAGAATTAGCCAAATCTGTCACAAAGTTTTATTTAGAATTCTAAAGTTTGAAATGGGACCAATAAATAATTAGCCAGTTGCGCAAACATTATAAATTACATACCGGGTGTTAATTTGAAAGCTTGTCAGACCTCATATGTTCAAAACTATAACAGATAAGTAAAATTTCTCGAAACCGTTTTTAGAACATGTAGGGGGAACCACTACAAGCTACAGGGCAGTCTGCTGCAACCCAGCCTTAGGTTCAAGTCATCTTATCCCTATTTTTTAAATTGCACTACCCTATGTGTAACATCATTGTAAAATCCTTTAAAAATGCTGTTCATCACAACTAAACAAAGTGTTAATTAATAGATTACTGTATTAAATAAAGCAAAAAACGTTTCAGTAACCTTACTTCTATGTGTTCGTATTTATCTATCGTAAAAAATTACAAAACAAAATATTGTTTATTTATCAGAAGATTTCTTATTGAAGTAGCTTTCAGATAACTTGTGTTCGGACATGTGCTTGTAATAATTTTTTTTGCAAATGCTTGATGTCAAGTAGGCGCTTATTATTAAAATTTGAAATCTGTCATCACTTTTATTGCGATTCTGTAATACTTTAAACCTATTATTCATTTTGCACAACCGCCGAACGTGTTAAGATTATTTTTATTTATGATTCTAAAAACCGTTGTTCTCGACAAACTGCTACAGCATTTACTGCATTACATCCTGGAAAAAACGTAAGTCAACAGTATCTTTTAGACCTAGTTTTATACCTTATCTCCTACACGAACCTATTGAAATTGAAGTTATTGGACAAACTACAAGATATCCCACTTAGTCTGATATCTAAGTTAACGGGGTTTTGTCATGAACCTGTTAGCAAAGTGATGAAAATGCACAAATTTCATCCCTATAAGATCCATATTACTCAAAAACTTGACGGTGATGAACCATATAGGCGAATTGAATTTTGCCAAATTATGACCAATAAGATTATAGGTGAGTCTGAATTGGTTAATAACTGTCGTTATTTGAGTGATAACAACCTCATCTTATTAAGGAAGACAATACACAGTATCCTGAAAAAATTAACGTCTCGGCAGGTATTCCTGGAGATTGTATGATTGGACCGTTATTTATTAATCAGAATTGAAATGGCGAACCCTATTATCAAAAGTTAGATGAAAAATACCGACCCTTATAACTCATGAATTGTAAAATCAAAGAGGTGAAGACCATGAACTAGTTTTGAGTGCAGTTTGTTACATTTTCAACAAGTCGGGGCTCCTCCAGATTATACACTACGTGTTAGAAACTGGTTAGAGCACAATTATGCATATCAGTGGATTGATAGTAGAGGACTAGTGGAATGGTCGCCCCTGACTCCAGATTTGGCTCTTAGATTTCTTCTTATGGAATCACTAAAAATCTGTGGTCTATAAAACTCAGCCGCAGTCTATTGCATATCTGCAGCAACAAATAATTGAATAGTGACGAGCTATTAGGCGACAAACCATTTTAAATGTACGACATGAATTTAAGAATAGACTCTATTATTACCTTGAGAGTAATGGAAGTCATTTTAAGCTTCCAATCTAGATTAGATTCTGTATTTTTTAACATTAATATGTAATTCTCTATGTGCTCTGTATTTTAAGTGTTTTGTAACTGTGGTTTCATATTAGTTGAGTCGATTGGCCTACTTCCACAGTTTTTACTTTTATAGCGCGATGTTTCGGATGCAGACTCTGCTTCCATCACCAGGCTTAGTCCTACTCACAGGTTCGGACTTTGGTACCTTTCACTTACAAGTCTGACACATTTACCGCTGAGCCACTGAGTAATCCAATATATACTTTTTAGGTGTATTGCGCTTAAGCTCTTCGCGCGTTATTTGAATCCATATGGGTTTCATTTCCACCCTAGCTTGGCTTATTGGATTTTGTGCTAGTGCGATGTATGTGACATTTTTCAGTTTACGGCGAGTTGTATTCTCGTCCTTTTCCACTATCTGAATGTTATCCCATTGGATGCGGTGGTAACGTAGTTAATGAATGATTCTGTTTACTTTCTTCTTTTCTTGGTGCCTTTTAACGAGATTAGTATATAAGTTAGTCACTGACTACTGAGCTTTTTTTTGTCACATTGTGCTTTCCTAATGAATATAACCATTGGTTTGACCAGCATTATATTTTATTTGTTTATTGTGTTTCCTTGCATGTGCTCTCTTACAGCTTTATTTTCTTGTTTCGTAGTAAGGACTGTCTTTTCTTAAATTACGTGTGATCCAAAATTCAGGTGGGCTAGACCTATCTTTCGTTATATATGAAAATGTAACCTTTCACCATGGTTACACATAATAAAGTACTTATCTTTTTTGGGTTTTTTAATGGTGTGTGTTAAATTATACAGTCTAAAGGTTTCCATAACAATTACAGTTATCTTCGTCAGTAGTAATATTATCTATTAAAATTGTTAGAGATGTTGAAACAAATTTATCAAAGTTGAAAATTAAAACATAAACATTAGCCTGCTATTAATATTTTTTATTATCTCTCATTAGATTATATTTGTAGTGTATTTCGGGTTAAGTTCAAGAATCATTTTGAACACGTTACAAATTGTTAAATTATGTTTAGTTTTTTGTGCCAAAATGTATACAGGGTGTCCATTTGAAAACTTGCCAGGCCTCATACCTTCGAAACTGTAACAGGTAAGTAAATTTTCTCGAAAACGTTTCTAGAACTTTGAGGGAACCAATGTGACTCATATAGGTATCTTATGCAACTCACACCTTAGGGTCTAGCCACCCAACCTTTTTTTTAATTGCACTATAACATGTGTAATACATCATTGGAAAGATCTTTAAAAACGCTAATCATAAGTACCAATCGAAATGTTAAGTAGTCGATTATTTTTGAAATAATACGAAAAATGGCATTTAAATCAATTTATTCAAATTTATTGTTTTAAATGTCAAATTAGGTACTATTTTCCAAAAACAGTTCATCTTCACAAATAAGTAGTCAAAATGAAAACAAAAATCTAGCAATAAACCAGAGTCGGAACAAAAACTGACATTCCTGGAGGTACTTATACACAGGACAAGTGTATGCAGGAAACCTACCACACAAAAACGTTAATTAGGCGTGGCAAGATGTTTTTACGATAGAGCGAAAACAATATGCACAAAACAAGAGGACCTGAAAAAGACAAAGAAGATATCGATAGAACACTTAAAGAAAATAGCACCTAACTTAAACAGGGAAAGGGTAACCAAAAAAAGAAGAACCTAAATATACAGCGATAACACCATATATATGGGGTATATTAGACAAAATACGAAGGATAAGCAGCAAATACAAGATACACACTGCCTTCAGATCGATCAGAACGTTCACGGGAATACTAACCAAAACCAAACTACACAATGAAGATCAGAATTCAAAGAATTATAAATACAACGTACCATGCGAATGCGGCAGGGTATACATAGGAGAGAGCAGTACACCACTCAAAGTGAAAACTCGGGAACATAAGAACAACATCCGAAGAACACCGCATCCAATGGGATAACATTCAGATAGTGGCAAAGGACGAAAGTAAAACTCGCCGGAAACTCAAAAATGTCACATACATCGCACTAGCACAAAATCCAATAAGCCAAGCTAGGGTGGAAATAAAACCCATATGGATTCCAATAATTCGCGAAGAGCTTAAGCGCAATACACCTGCGCAGTAGGCCACGGTGTAACATGTGCAATAAACTACTGCGTAGCCACGAAATATATATATATATATATATATATATATATATATATATATATATATATATATATATATATATATATATATATAATAGTAATTAAACTGAAACAGTTAAGCGGCGTAAATGTATATTTATAAAACTTTAAAATATAAGTATAAACTGAAGGTTCAGTAGCTGCAGTAGCAAATTATGTTATTGATTATAAATATGGAGTATTCACAACGTCACTTATAAGCTAAGGTTGTAGAGAAAATAAATAAGTATAAGTATTCACACAAGCATTTAGGAATATGAACTGTTTGTTGACATTCGTCTTATTATAAAGTAAGACAAAGATCGTGGTTTTCGAAATCGAAAGGTAACAACATGCTCTACCTGGTAAATGTGAATTCAAGATGTATATCAGTCGAAACGTATTAATAGAATAAAATCCACAAAGATAAAGCAACCTCCACTAATTAGTTAAACTTTAGCAAACTTAAATGGTATTAGCCTAAGTAATTAAAAAAAAAAACAAATTTTACGAATTATAAACTGCAATAGGCTACTATTGGTAGTGATCTCGACAAGTTCATTCTTAGAACTTTTAATTGACATTCGTGAACGAACTACATACGTATAAAAAAATATTGATTTTGAATTAGATTAAATCGATTTTTGGATCCGTACGCTATATACGTTGTCTTACTCGAAACTCAAACTAACCAGAAAGATGATACACTTGGTTTTTGTTATGAACGAATAAGTTCATAATGGTATGTGTGAATCCTTACGATATTGCAGGCTCACATTCCATCAATATAAGTAATTTGATTGTAAATCTCATTATATTTAGAATTTATATCAGTTCTACATACATAAAGACAAAATTTACATCGATTGGGGCTTGAACCTCGATAGCGCAGTTGATAAGCGAGGAATTGTAGCAAAGTACAGGTCGTAGGTTCAAATCCTAGGTAAACTTTTTATTTATGTATTTAATAAAATTAATAATAATTTTTAATATACTCTAATTAGTTTAGCGAGATACTTATTATAAAAATAAAATTCGGGGGTATAATTACAAAAAAAAACCAAATTAACGGATTAAATTCCTATTTCCCTAATCGTAGTAAATTCATAAAATAAGTGTTACACCAGCTATACTAGTAGTTCCAATAAAAAATATAAATCATTACTTAAATATTAAAAAACAAACTGTTCACACGGTCAAATATCTCATCAAACATAATTGCTACTAATTAGGGTAATTTAGTACTATGTCTATATAGCGAGATCTAGTAGTAATTGGATCAATTTAAATATTGAGTAGTACTTTTAGCAGTAGTTAGTTCCGTCCCAAGAAGATTCTTAAATTAGAAAAAAACAAATTGAAGTTAGCTAGTTATTGTAACATTATTGTAATACGTTACAGAGATTAACTGTGAATTGTGTTGCATAAACATCAGTGAATAATTTTAGCTACATAATATTTGATATTTAAGTATGTGAAGTTTAGGTATTACTACATGATCAATTGCTTTGAGTTGAGGTTAAATATAGAGTAAGTATTTAGACTATGTAGAAAATTATATAATAACGAGTAATCATTTAGAACGATTGTTACTGTAAATTTTTTACCCAGCACTAATCTGATAAGAACAACCCACCAGCTAGCGAAGTAATTACAGCACTTGCGTGCTGAGAAATTTTCAAAACATTTGAATAATTAAACAAGCTTAGATGGGCTAGGGCCTTATTATAACGAGTAAATTTTAAAACAACTTAGTTAAAAAGTTTAACGCATTGTCACATAAATGGGTAATTTCAGATCGCAGTCGGCCCTCTAGAAAAAGGTTACCATAGTCTTGAGAACTGAATAGACATTCGATAAAATAATGTAAGTATAGTATCCTTTTACGATGTGTATACCTCTTCACTAAAATCTGTATATGATAAAGGTAACGTTTGTAGTAAGTAACCGTTAACATATCCAGAAGGTAGTTATGCGATTTCAGTAAAACTTTATTTATTAACGTTAGTAAACATGATCATAATGATGTCATTAAAAGTAATTTTTTTATTTTATTTTCGAGTTAAAGTCTATGAAAAATTAACGTAAATTAATTTATATAATAAATGGTGCCTTAAATTGGTTATCTGACAATTAAGTGATTGCGTTTAAGTAAATTTCACAATGAGGTGATGGCTATGGAGTAAGTTGCATTAAGTAACGTTACGCACATCACAAGATCTTCAGTTCAAGGTATTCTTTATAAACTAAAATTTGTTATGTGTGTTTGAACGCCCTGTATATATATATACGTATTGTTTTTCTATTTACTCAGTTCTCGCTGTCACGCTAACGAAATTTTTATGTGTCTTCATAAAGTTAAATTAAATTGATATATCGTTTGTTTTATATTGAATTTCGGATTACAATTTGTCGTATTTAGTCTAAAGTGAATTTCTTTGTTAGAATTAATTTAAAATTAGGATTGAAATTACATAAATTTTCGTAAGGTTTAAAATTAAAAAAAGTTGGTTTTCATATTAAGTTTGTGGTGCCAAGATTCTATTCCAGTATAGCTTACCGATTTGTTTTCAATTAAAAATTATCATTATAGGAGAAGGCAAGATTTAGCTGAGTTACAATAAGTACTAAGGAAAAATAGCTTAACGATAACATTTTGTCTCGATTGCTGTGAAAGCTGACGTTGCTTTTGCATTCTGACGTACCCTTTAGGATTACAGTTCGGAGCATGACGTAATTTCTCTTGATCATTTACGGGAAGGAGCTTATCGTTTCTACCGCGTTTATAATTTGAATGTATGAGTAGTGTGATTGGTTTTCGTTCTTAAAATCGAGTATGGCGTATCTGAAGAGGTTTTGAATGGATTTCCTCAGTCTTGGAATGATGCCGTAAGGGCTTGCGCTTCGTCCTATACACGCCTGCCTGGAGGTTAATTGAAGCTATGGTGGAAATTTTATTTTCGTTGCCCTTAATTGGAGCATTGTTTTGTCTCTTTTCGGCTCCTGGAGTATCTTTCGTATCGGTGTCGTACATAACGACATATTCTCGGCCATAAAATTTCGGTCCAGGGTCGAATGGTGCTGGCCCTAACTCCTTTGGAGTTCTATAGCGCCTGGTGTGCGGATCAAAAGTAAATAGTTCAAGTAAAGTAAATAAGTTAGTGTTTGTTGATGACGTGTAAATGCCTAAGCGCATAACAAACAAATATCGCTGTAAACAAAGAAAGCTTTTAGTTTAAGTGTAACCATAATATTAGTCAAAAACTTTATAAATATCGTTAATAAGAAGGCGCCGTTTAAATAATATACCGAATTTTAAGTGTCAATGAGTAAAATTAATCAAGTAACGCTTTGTAAATAGTTCTGCATTTAGGTCGAATCAAATGAAGAATTAGTTAAAGTAGTTTTGGTTGAAGTAACTGCCATAAATTAAGTTCGAGTAAATATGAATAAGATTTGTGATATTTCTCATGGAAAGCGTACCGTAATAGCCCACTGTTGATTTATTTAGTACCAGGTGGACCTGTTGTCCGACCGATTGTCGTAGTTCAGAGGAGGAACATCTCTTTGTTGTTGGTGTTATGTAAGGTAATGTTTATTTTATTTTGGTGACAATAATAAAGTGTGTTTCTTATTATTTCGTGTGTTTATGTGGGAGAATGCAAATGCTTACTTGTGTAATCTATCGTATATAGGCCCTTCAGGCAATTTTGGAAACAGGCGTATACATCCTCACAATTTATTGTTTATATCCTGATTTTTTTTGTTGTGCAAATTCTGTGTATCGAAAGTTTATATTACCGATATCTTGTATTATTTCTGTTGTATTTAATAAAAGGTATTTGTTTGTAATACATGGTAACTGATTTTAAAAGGCCATGCAAGCGCCGAGTGAAATTTTATTAGATTTATTCTAGATTTCTTGTTTTGAAATTGCGAAATTTAATGTTTTTTTAGGTAACTGTATCAAAATTTGAGATGTAAATGTCATAATATACGACCAATGTTTATAACTGGTTTATTGATAGATATTAATCTATTGTGATTCGTACTCTGTGCTACAATTTTGACGTAAAGTAATAACGGAATAGAAACCTTTTGATTCACATTTAAGATTGTTAGTAATCGACTTCATTTGATGAAAGTTATTTAATTTTTTTTAAGTAATTAATTAAAGGTAAATTTTTGAGGAAAGAGATTCATTATGGTTTGACGTAAAGCATTTAGATAACGTAGTATGAGTTTGCTGGCCGAACAGCTGATTGTATTTTTTGTGCATACGAGAGTATCTTGAAAGGTTGCGAGATATCTTTGAAAATTTTTCTTGGTATTGACATCGATTGGAGACATTCTAGTGCCTGATTTTCCGAGCAAGTAAGCGAATATAATTGTTTGTTATGGCAGCTAGGTAACTTATTTTGGAATTTGGGTATTACATCACGATATCGACATTTGATAATTTTAGAATTTCATAGATCTTTGATTGCGTTTGTTTAGTTTGTGGCTACGTATATTTTTCGTTTTAATCAAATAATTAAATTGTCGTATTTCCAGTTATTCTTGGATTAGTTGAACTAATAATTTTAGGACGTAGATTTATCGAAATATTTAGTGAGTTTTAGGTTTTATTTCGCATTTTGCGGCTTTTATATTTAAAGTTTAGGATTTTATTGAAGTGTAGGTGAACCTAGCGTTAATATTTTTGGAGTAGACTTTGTAGAAGTAGTTGATTTCTGAGTGAACGTTTTGGTTTCCTGTTAGGCCAGTCTATTATTAGTGTCGGATATCATTTAAAAACAGATAAATCGATTCCAGTTTGTTTATAACGTGTTTCGACTGTGAATAAACAAATAAGTTTACGGTTTACACAAGTATTCGTGTTAGTCAACGATCACTTATTTTAACGTTGACGTATACAGTAAATTAAGTACATCTGCTTTAAATAAACACTATCATTTCCTTTAAAGAGATAGATTTGACAAAATCAACGATTTGTAAACCTGAACTTTATTCATTTAAACTTATAATTATAGTTATGATTATAAATTCTGTATTTCTTATTAATTTTTACAATTTTAAACGCTATAGCAGTTACAGTTACTTTTTTCACTAAATGATAATAATTTTTGAAAAATAATTAAGAAGCCATATAAATATATTTAGAGCTAATAAGAGTTATATATACAGGGTGGTGTAAATATTTTCATGCTTTTGTAAGTAATAGACTTTGCTTTAAAGTTACCATGTTGATCTAACCCAGCTAATTTAATTGAGATGAATATGAATAAATTATAGATACAAAAATTTTTTAATTGCACCGTTTACTAAACGACTTTGACAATTAATTAATTACCTTAGTACAGATTTTTTGATGTACTGAGCAAGTATAAAACTTATATTAAAGACAATCCGTTGAGTAATGTTAGAATATTAGTTAGAAGTTATTCGACAAAAGTACTTAACTAAGCAATTTAATTAGCACGTTAAAAGGCTATCGGATTTAAACCATTACGTGAACTAAATTAATTTCATAACTGCTTTTTGTTATTTTGGTACTAATTAATCCCATGCAATGTATTTTTTTCACTTTGCAAAGTGGAATTTAAGCATTCATGCTCCCAATTACGACTTCACGTATAACGTGTGAGCTATTTTTATACTACTCTATAGTTTACACTTAGAAGATATTGGCGTTATTTTGACATATTTTATCGATTCTGAGCTAAAGTCATCTATCATCGCAACGTCAAGATCCTTAGGCCAGGATAATGTAACATTTCACTTCCACCATTTTTTAGGACCATATTCGCAAAGCTGTGTGCTATTTCCATTCATACTACATACTAAAATTAACCCAAGATTGAAACATTTGTAAGGCTTGTAGAGGCCATGTTTACGATTTCAAAATACCTCCTATTAAGCTTTACCGCACTCTTTACGTTCTTTAATTTACAGTTATTGAAAAACTAAAATTCTCTTTTAAGACAAAGTATTTGGGTCAACTATTTGGACAATTTCAGAGCAGAAGTTGCTTACTGCAAAGTATTCTGAACATTAGACCTTTTGCGAAAAGTTGGTATCCATCTTGTAAAATTAAAATTTCACACACGCGCGCACATTCACACACACACACACACACACACACACACACACACACTCACACACATACACATACACATACACACACACACACACACACACGCACACACACACACACACACACACACACACACACTCACACTCACGCACATAAACATGCGAATGAGCAAACTCCTAACACGCAAATAAAATACACACGCAAATAAAATACTAGCAAACTAATCTAACAGTAAACGTGCAAACACGAACACCAGCATACAAACTAGACAACAAACAAATTAATACGTAAAACCTGTTAATGTTATCAAATCACGTTATTTAATCTCTCTAAACATGGAAAACAAAGAGAAACACTGTACTTTTGAAATTTTATCTTTGGTGCGCTATCTGGAAAGTTAGAGATTTTTTTAGTCCAGATGTGGCAATATTTTTGTTACCTGTAATACGGCCTGATTATTTCAAACCGATGAGGAATTTCTATTGTTCTGGTCAGACACTTTGTATAGAAAACCGATTTGTAATTTTCCAATAACTGCAATTTATATAACTTAAAACACACGGCAGACTGAGTATTTCGCAATCCAGGTGGACAAGAGTGGAGACGCAAATGAAGTAGTGAGAGGTGACGTGATAGGGCAACGAGTATGGCTTAGAAAAAATAAAACGAGGATGCTTGGTGGGTACCTAAGAGGAGCGGAATGGAAAATATTATATCAATTTTAATTTAATTAGAGGTATTTGTAATATACTATTCCAATTACTTATGATAGTTAATTACATCAGTCCGTACAGGCAACCTGTACACTGATATAGCTCAGTGGTACGGTCGTGGTCCTTACTGAAAATACAAAAAACGCACTAAACATAGTCAGAATCACTAAAACGCCACCTGACTTTCAATTTTTAAAAAATCTCATCATGAACTTGATCTCAACGTCCGCATTATTATTCACAAATGCAAACTATTCACATAAAAATCAATACTTCAACAACCTTACTCAGTACCCAAAAACTCGACTCATTCAGTGCTCAAACCACCACAAAGCTCACCTTAAATTTTGGCTCAACCTGCAAATTTGAAATATAAAGTCTCTCTATCTTTAAATTTTTCCATTAATATTTTTTACTTGATCACTCAAACTCAAAAATTTACGTAAATACGCTCAAACGCTTTACAACATAAAAGTCAGTACTGATGAAGCATTAGTATGGAAACCTCAGTTTCCATATCATAACCAAAAATTCATCATGAAAATAAAATAATATTGTATAAAGGATCTCAACGTAATCGTCTACATACCTTAAAAGTGTATCATTAATTTGGTCTCAAAACGTTACTAAGCTACATCAAAATAAACTCTTTCTTTGTTGAAATGAACTGGTCGTTATAAATATTACTTGATAAATCGCAAAACTAATGGTTTTAAATGTCAACGTGAAACTTCGCCGTAGCAGGTCCAAAGCCCGGTTGAGATAGGAGAATGGAACAACAAGGCTAGATGTTGTAACAACCTTTTTGTGGTTGTGTTAAAAAGTACATTAATTTAAGAATCGTTCATTTATTTGGCGTATTATTAGAAAAGTTTTTAATTATTAATATGTAGAATTGAGAATGGTAATTTAATTGACATTTCCTAGAACATATCTTTTGGGTGTAATATTTCATGAGTTATAGTTCCCTTTCTTAAAAAATGGATTTATATTATGGTATCCGCGCAACGCAAGGAAACTTTTAGGGGAATACACTTGAGTTATTCTGAAAGTTGAAAGGTGATGGTAAGTTATTTTTTCTCATTATATTTAAAACTAAAGCCTTTGCTTTTTTAGGCACCTTTCAGGTACTCACTTTTAAGTACCCACTTTTACTTACTTTGCACTTAGTTTGCAATTATTTTACTCATATTTTTAATGCATACTTTTATATGGCATTTTTATAAAAATTATTTTTAATGGCTCGTATAAGTCAGTAATTTTACTATTCTATTATTTTAAATGGCAATTTTACTTGAATTACATTTTACAACGCAAGTTCTACATACTTTTATAAATAAATTTGGCGAATTAAACTTCAAATAAATTCAATAAAGTTATGGACACAATATATAAAGGAAATAAGCAAGACATTGACCTCACCAAGTTCACCATTCTGCTTCATAGTTACCAGTTACAGTTTATGTACCGAACGTTCAAAGGTAATGTTTTTTTATATAATTTAGAATAGTATATGACTTCTGATTTTTTTACGTTTTCAATCATATATTGAATAAACTTGTGTATATCATGTTATTTTATTTTCATTTTGATAAATTGTTTATTATTATTCATTAACTAGGTTTTGTTGTTCCTATATTTATATAAAAAAGACAACATGGCGCTCGAGATTTTATCATTTTTTCATAATTTTTAGTTATTTTTTGAATTAAGTGAAAATAATTAAGCAGAAAAGAAGCAAGTAGCATTTCAGGTAGGTTAACTTCTCAGTATATTAGAACTCTCCCTTATCTACATCTTCCGATTGAGCCGACGGCAGTAGCGATTATTATTTGGTAATTTGTTATATTAATTAAAATCATTCGATCAGTTACGAATGGTATATTACATCATCGCTTTTTATTTAATGTTACAATTTGACGCCATTTAATAATTGTTGTTATAATGTCATTGAATAATTGCTCGCAGAATACGGATAACGCCTCGGAACTGGACGGATCAAAAGGTGACGACCGCAGCGAGAAATAGGACTACGAAAAATTGGAAAAAGAAGAGTTTAAGAGTAGCAACACGAAAGCACAAGAAATTTTAAGTGAATTGACAAAACAAAGGATAGATATATGTGAATAGCCAAAGCTAAAAGAAACGGCAAAGGCACCTTAATATGCGGAGATTATGAATACTTGTACACAAGAAATACTCGGGAAATATACAAAATATATTAATAAGAGAATAGTTCTAATATCACTAAATTTGGAAGATACTAAAATGCACATAATTACGGTATATGCTCCAAATTTTAATAAATCAAAGCAATAAAAGGACTTCTTATAGAGTCAACACCTTATAGAGTGCTGTGCACTGAATGACCTTAGGCTAAACAACTCTTTCTTCTTACACCCACCACAACACAAAGTAACATGGAACAACACAAGGGGAAATACATCAATCATAGACTATATAATATCCAACAGATCGCTACACTCAACACAGATACTAGATGTCCGAACACTAAACTCAGCAAACATAGGTAGTGATGACGGTCTGGTCTTGTGTAAGCTAAGATTAGCACTAGAAGCAATAAAGCTAATACCATAATACATGGAAAGAGTTAATATAGAAAGCCTATCGGATGAGAGTACAAAGTATTTGTATCAAACACGACACAAAGAACACAGCATCAAACAAGACCGAACAACAGGATAAAATGAATGAAGCATGAAAAAATGTTAAAACAAATATACTAGCAGCCGCAGCAGAAGCACTAGGAACACGCAAAGTTAACATAAAACCCCTTGGTATACACCCGAAGTAAAAATAATAGCTGAACAAAAACGAAAAGTATGTCTAAAGTGCAGGAGCACCCCATCTCCAGAAGAATATGCAGAGTACGTAAGAGTAAGGAACAACGTAAACCTAGAAATAAAACGTATTAAAGAAAGGTATTGGGAAACGTTCACACAAAATATGCAATTAGATTTATACCAAAAGAATGTCTGGAAAATGGTACGAAATCAAAAGAAAGACATAAACCAATATTCTTAAACATATTTCGGAAAAGGAAGGAACTAGATCAGAAAACGACGGGGAGGTGGATATAACTCATGCTGAATACGTGGGCAGAACTGACCAATCATATATATATATATATATATATATATATATATATATATATATATATATATATATATACTGTGTGGAACTCACTCAAGCGTTTACCATAGTATGGTTAGAAGACTCACTTAACCTACTAGCAGATCACGATACACCAAGAAAGTTAATGCAACTTACAGAAAACACACCTACAATGAAACAATAATAAAATCAAAAGGGCATTATCCGAGAAGAAAAAGTAGCGCAAGGGCTAAGACAAAGGGGCTCTCATTTCTGTTCTGCCTTGTCGTGGACCAGAAAATAAAAGCCGTAAGAAATATGTCAGGTTATAAAATGGGAAATCACAATATAAGTATTTTGTGTTATACCGATGACGCATTATTAATATCGGTCATAAACATGACCTTCAAAGACTTCTACATAGGTTCAATGGAACTGCCAAAAGCCACATGGAGACATCAATAGAGAAAACAAAGACCGTAGTAGTCATATCAAAAAGAGCCAGGTAGATGTAAGCTGGACTAAGAACATAAATTCATAGATCAAGTGCAAAGTAAAATCAAAATATATAAATCACTGGTACGTCTTGGGTTAGCATATGCAATCGAGACATGTGCCGAAATAAAAGGACAAATTACACTGTACGACAGGCAAACAAATCTATCAATATCAATGTCTGTGAAATATAAGACGTCGTTAAGTGATCTAAAGACAGAAAAAAGAGGTGTCGGCAGAATGTCAGATGGGTGTTTAGTAAAAATAGGCAGAGACGAAAACGACCCGCAAGCGATAGATGCAGAGCGGGCTTCCTCGTCCGTAGAATAAATAGCAGAAATCCTACTACAAGAAGGAGGAAGGAGAATGTCAACGCAATTGCACGAATCATCGTACTAATTGATAATAGCATTACTGTAAAAAACTCGACGTGCTCTAAAATTTCGAAATCACGAACACACGCAAAAATACTTAAAATAACTTATATCAAAAATAACATGTATAGACAAAATATACAAATATAATTGTGCCGATTAAAGGTACCAGACTAATACCAAGGGCATTCACCAAAAGGAATTAATTTTAATAACAACATTAGGCAAAAGTGAACAAAATCTACACAGTAATTATTTAGATGTTTCGTAACTCAATGAAAATAATAGTCAAATAAAACCAAATAGTTGTCACTTAGGTGCGTCGACAAATTTTCACTAATTCACTACTAAACATTGTATACTTTTCCGCGAAACCATTAATTAATAGATGTCGATTACTCCTCGCATCACAAAATAATATTTACATAACATATAGTCTGGAAATTTTGTAGACTTAAACATAATACGGGGCCATGGGACCATTCTACACCACTACTTAGATATGTAGGATATATAATAAGCAGATCAAATCTGTTCTAGTAACTCGTAATCTACCCATTCATAATAAACCTTAAAACAATCTTTTTTGAATGTAGGTAAGCATTCAATCTTAGACTTTACGTAGTAATTAATAATTTCTGATTATTGTAAACTTGATATCGCCCGTCCTCCTCCTAAGTAACTGGGCACAGTATGCCTATTAAGGAGAGTATTCTAATAATAATAATAAAATAATAATAATAATAATTATATAATAATAATAATAATAATAATAACAATAATAATAATAATAATATGACTACTTGGTTCCTTCTCATTAAAAAGGTGGAAGGTAGTTTTGAAAAGGATAACCCGTTTTTATTGCAAAAACTTTATACAGTTGGTTGGGGATGTTAATTTCTGTAAAAAAGAAAATGGGGTTATTAATAGATACAAGAACAAAAAACAATCGCTATTATTATTAAAAACAAAAACTTTTGGAGATGTTCCAGTAGTAGTTGAGCCTCATCAGACATTAAATATAGTAAAAGGAGTTATTACATGTCGAGACCTCCTAAATTGCACAACTGAAGAGATCCTTGAGAACTTAACAAATCAAAAAGTAATCGACGTGAGAAGGATTACGTCACGTAAAGATGGGAATGTGGTTAGTACTGCGAGTTTGGTACTTTCCTTTTGTTGCGACAACTTACCACAATATATAGGTTATCCGTAAGACTGTACATACCTGCGCCTCTCAGGTGCTTTAAATGTCAGGTTTTTGGACATTCGGCGGCGAAATGTAATAAAGAACAGGTTTGTGTATGTGGAAAACCAACACATGTAGGTAAACCTTGCGAGAAACCACTGCATTGCATAAACTGTGAAGGAAATAACTCGGCAAGGTCACGAGATTTTCCAAAATACAAGGAAGAATCAAAATACAGGAACTAAAAGTTAAGAAAACATTTCATATTTCGAAGCTAAAAAGAAACATGCGCAAACAACTCGAAAGAATCATATGCAACTATTGCAGCGTCTCCATCAAAATCAGGAGGCGTAGATGTTAAGGAACTGGCAAATTCATTAATGCCAATTCTCATATCAGAGCTAAAAACACATTTAAGGTCCCTTATGAGAGGGTACCTCAAATTAGTGCCTCTTTAAATCCGAAAAGGAGGCAGAAGCACCAAAGGTGACATTTCTGAAGTAACTCAGAATGTATGGAGACGAATCTTTCGAGAAACGGAAGAGGACGTCTGTGTCCTCAATAAACTCCTCAATTGACGAGGAGAACATTGAAGAGCAAAGGTTGGGTCTGCTAAAGCAGAAAAAAAAGAAAGGTTGGCCGAAGGGTAAACCCCGGAAGTCCAACCTCTAGTCTGTGATACTGTATTGCTAGTCATTTTGTGATACTATAAAACTGTGATATATTTCTTTGTTAGTCTATATCTGTTTAAACGTCCGTTGTTATTTATTTATTGGTGTATTTATTTCAATTTTATTTATATAAACCTAATCATGGAGCACATCATCCAGTGGAACTGTAATGGATGTTCAAAAGTACGGACGAAATAGGATTGTTAATCGCAGAGTACAATCCAATTGCAATTGCTTTGCAAGAAACTCATTTTAAGATCAATGATATATATAAATGAAAATACAAAATTATTAGA
The DNA here is from genome assembly GCA_036346205.1 of Vesta saturnalis. Taxonomy (NCBI): domain Eukaryota; kingdom Metazoa; phylum Arthropoda; class Insecta; order Coleoptera; family Lampyridae; genus Vesta; species Vesta saturnalis. Next base: position 1,054,220 of record JARFJB010000974.1, read on the forward strand.
AGAGACATGCACAATGACATTAAAGCAAAAGGGGTGTAGCTATATTACTTCATAATAAGTCTGTATTTAAACAGGTTAAGCTAAATACTCAAATGCAAGCTACCGCTGTTACCATGGATTACCCAATTAAAGTCACGGTATGCAGTATTTACTTACCTGATCAGAACTGGGAATTATCAGACATGAATAACTTAATATCGCAACTTGCGAAACCCTTTTGCTTTTAGGAGACTTCAACGCACATAGTCCCTTATGGGGTTCCAGAAAACATGACAATCGCGAAAAACTACTATAGTCTTTTCTTGACGAAGAGGAAATAGCAATTTTGAATAGTGGTAAACCTACTTACTTTAAGTCAAGATCAAATACCTTTTCGGCAATTGATTTAAGTTTGTGTTCGTCTGAAATAATTAGAAAATTTGAATGGGCTCAAATAGCTGATCTCCATGGCAGCGACCATTTTCCTTTGCTTTTAACCACAACAGGAGCCAAGTCAACATGGAATCTAACAGAGAAATGGTTTTGAAAAAGCTAACTGGGACCAGTTTAAAGGTGGCATAAAAAAGTGGACATGCAGCAAGACATAAATAGTTTGACAGAAACCTTCACAAACAATATAATAAACGCTGCACAGAATTCAATACCTAAGAACAGAAAAAGTAAATAGGCCTCCAGGTACCCTGGTGGAGTGCACTAGTAAAAGAAGCTATCCAGAACCGTAAGAAGGCATTAAAGACATTCCCAAACAATCCAATAATGGAAAATTTAGTAGAATGTAAAAATGCAGCGCAATAGCACGACGTACAATATTAGTCAAAAAGAAAATCATGGGCACGGTACACTTCAGAAATAACAGTAAATACCCCAATTTCTGAAGTATGGAACAAGATTAAAGCGGTATCTGGTAAATATGTAAAAACGCCTCCCATAAGATTGAAAGATCAAGATGGCCTAATTATAGAACCAGATCTAACAACAGAAAAATTTGCTGAATACTTTCAAAGAACCAACAGTATAAATAATTATAATGAAGAACTCAGGCGAGAAATAAATGTAAGAGAGGCACTCTTAAACTTCACTGAGGAGTGCGTAAGTCATTATAATAGGCCATTCAGTATGCATGAACTAACTTACGCACTTCAGAAGACCAAAGAAACCTCACCAGGGTTAGATACCGTTGCGTATTCTATGATTAAAAACTTACCTGAAACAGCATTAAAAGATTTACTGGTATTATACAACCGTATATGGTTCGAAGGACATACCCCACAAACTGGAAAACTTCAATTATCATCCCATACTCAAATTAGGAAAAGATCCTTTGCACACATCGAGCTAGCGCCCAATATCATTAACGAGCTGCATTGTAAAAATAGTAGAAAGGATGGTAAACGAGAGGCTAATGAAATATTTAGAACAGTATAAACTATTAGACACATACCAATCGGGTTTTCGTAAAGGATATTCGACGAGAGACAATATTTCATACTTAGTATCAACAATACAAGACTCGTTTAACGCTAGAAACCATACTACAGACCTTGAGAAGGCCTATGATCTAATGTGGAGGTATGGAGTTCTGCAAAATATACACATATACGGATTAAGGGCAATATGGCATATTTTATAAGGATTCCTTACAGAACGGTATTTCCGCGTGAGAATTGGCAGTACTATGTCAAACAAATATGGCCAAGAGATCGGTATACCTCAGGGTCACCTATTAGTGTGAGCTTATTTTTAATATCGGCAATGAATTGACAAAACACTGCATACTTCAATCGGCAGATGCATGTATGTGGAGATCTGGCCATATTTGTTTCTTATGAGGTGATAGATCACAGAATATTCTACTACAAACAGCGGTTAACAACATCGTATATGAAGATAGGATTTAGAATATCTCAAACTAAAACTGTATGCGTACATTTTTGTAAATTAAGGCATCCACACTATTGCCCAAACATATTTCTAAATCAACAGCAGATAAAATGTGTACCGCAATATAAATTCTTGGGAGTAATAATTGATCAAAGTCTTACGTGGAAACCGCATATTGATAATATCATAGTAAAAGCACGTAAAGCGCTAAATGTGCTTAAATGCTTGTCGCATTCAAAATGGGAGCAGATAGAAATCCTTTTGCGTGTATATAAAACCTTAATACTATCGGTATTGGTTTACGGGTGCACGACTTATGGCTCAACTGCAAAATCAAACATTAAAGCGTTAGATATACTTCAGAATTTATGTATACGTTACGCAATAGGTGCGTATCCAACAAGTCCCGAAGCAGTTTACATATTGAAGCTAGGATATTACCTCTCAACTATAGAAGAATATGGATCATGCTAAAATATGTAAAAAAAAATAAAAGATGCATCTTCCCATTATATTAAACGTGTGATATTTAAACCAAACAGATCACAAACTACTAGTACTCAAAATGAAACAATAAATGGCAGGTTACAAGACATACTTACAAAGTTAGATATTAAAGAAATAAAATGTAACGTATGGAGTAACTGGCAACAAGAGTGGGAAAAGGAAAATAGGTTTTCAAAACTGCATTCACCTATCGTACACCACAGAAAATCATACCCACCAATGTCCAGAAAACACAGTATTGTTCTTACGAGAGTGAAAATAGGACACACAAACATTACACATTTTATATTTTAACGAAATCACAGAAGCCTACTTGTACTAAATGTGATAGACCACTAACAATATTACATATATTCGTAGAATGCGATGGGCTAATAGACGACAGAAGAAATTTAACATAAATAATGGGATAAAGGAAGATTTTGAAACGAATCAGGACAAAATACACAGTTTGTTTTAGTTTTTAAAAGCCGTAAACCTATTTAATAAAGTATAAGGAACTTGTATATAAATACATAGAAAAGTAGATACACCGAAAATGGCAAATAACCATGAAGTTAAGCCAAAATAATAATAATAATAATAATAATAATAATAATAATAATAATAACAATAATACACATCGGTTGAGCCAAAATGAAGGACCGTAACTTCACTATTTCCAAAATTAATTATTTTTTTATTAATTAATTAATTAATTAATTACTTTAATTTTACCATAATGTCGGGTTGTTGACGTCCTAAATTACCCAAAATACGCTAATTCGAATCGCTTTAAATTAAGCCGCGACAGGTTACTGTGTCAACGCCCTCTTCTGTATCCATTCCCCTACAGACACATTTTAATATCTTTCGCTACATCGTCAACAAATGTCTCCTCTTCCCGCTTATACAAAAACATGCACACAAATGAAATCACACATTTGTACGTCATCTATCATTTTATCTCACCAAATAAGGAACGCTGACATCGGCAACAAATTCACACCTTCCGTACGAATAGCGATGCGACCAAAACAATTAAATTAATATTCTTACAAAACCTTCTCTTTCTTTGCAAGATAAGTAAAAGCGACATATACAGGGTGACTCATTAAGTTACAAAGATAAAGAGCGTATGAAACGTACGGGACAAAAGAAAATGTTTTTTCATACACAGGGTGTTCATTATGAAGGCACAGAATCATCACATTTCAACGAACCAAAACTAAATTTTTTTAATGGGACACGCTGTATATGATTCCATACCTTTGTAAAGCTATTAAATCCTTCAAATTATGTCTTCACCATATGGTCTGTACAACTAGCATTTTTGAGAAATTATCCGTTTAATAAAAATTTTACACTTGTACAATTACATTTTTCTACTGGAACACCTTGTAGGTATAACATTTCATAGTTTATAAAATTTCTAAATCCATTTGACCTATCTTAATAACTATGACTTCTAAAACTATTATGTTGTAAGAAATTATCAGTTTAATGAAAATTTTACTCTTACACAATTTCATATTTACTAATGGAACAATCTGTAACGATCCATAATTTCTAAAATTCCTAAATCCCTTTGATCAATCTTAATAATTATGACTTCTGTAGTCAACACATTCTTAAATAACAGGTTCCCTGACAGGTGGATAGGTAGAGCAGGTACAGTTAAACAGTCACCACGTTCCCCAGGATTAACGAAAGTAGATTTTTTTTGAGGGTTTACAAAAAGTACAGTTTATAAAACACTTGCCACGAAGAAGATACGAAGATATGAAACAACGGATAAGAGAAGCTTTCCGAAGTATTGATAATGGTATGTTAAGAAATGTTAGCAGAGCATTTAACGATCGCGTGTTTTATTGTTCAGAAGTAAATGGTGGCCATTTTGAGCACTTAATCAAGTGATACTTCTGTATCGTTTCTTTAGCGAATTGTCATTATTCATTTAATAATTGTTAGAAAATAATTTAGAATACATTTTCGATTTAACTGACAATTTTTTAATGAAGGTTTTACACTAAAAAAAGTGGTACATGAATTAAAAAGATTAAAATATGAGGTTGGGGCAAATGCAATCATCGATTACATTTACCACATTCTCTCTGATTACACTTACCCCGTACATTTGTGGGGCAAATTGGATTTAGAGGTCATAGTTATGAAGATTTTTAGAAATTTTATAAACCATGGAATGTTATACCTACAATCTACTGGGTATTCCCCATTCCAAAATATAAAATTGTGCAAGCGTAAAATCTTCATTAAACGGTTATTTTCTTAGGAACTACTAGTTGTAGACACCATATGGTGTATACATAAATTGAAGCGATTTAGTAGCTTTACAAAAGCAAAAAATAATATACAGGGTGTTTCATAAAAAAAGTTAAGATTTGGCCCGTTAAAATGTGATGATTTTGTACCTTCATAATAAACACTCGGTGTATGAAACAACATTTTGTCTTGCCCCATAAATTTTCTACACTCTTTGTCTTTGTAACTATACAAACATTTTGCTTAAGATGTTTTTAGTATACTGTTATGTAATTCATTTATGATGAAACGATTTTCAGTAAATTTTCATACTTTTGGCAATAACTTGGCAACGCGGCAAAATTTTCTCAAGAAAATATAGTGACGTATGTAGATCGCTACGGTGAGTTCGATCTTGTAAAAACATAGTGCCGATGCCATTTAAAAAGCATCTCGTTAAAATGCTTCGACTAACCAGAGAATCCTATATACCTGAATCTATTTTACAAATATGCAATGTTGCAATTGTTACAACTTCTATTTGAAACTTTTTTTACATGTGGTATGTTTAACGAGATATTGTACTTCCTCGCACTAATGGGCCACCCTGTATAAAAACAACAAGCGTTGGATTTTTCTCTATCATTCAAAATTTGCATACACACACCATCACATATTTATACAAACAATACTTTCATGCACATCTGATAACATATTTGAATCTGTTATTTGAAAAACAAATGTGTTTTGATAAATATTGATTAATGGACGCCTACTAGCCCCTACAATTATCGCTTTAGAATGTGGTCTTTAAATATAAAAATAAAAATTCACACAAATATTTTTGAGGCGTTAGCATAAATCTCACATTCTAATGCTATAACGCAATTTACTAAAAGCAGAGAAGAAGATGCAATTTCTAAATTAGAGGTAATTCAATTGAGTTAGGTTAATTAGAGCAGTAAACTAATTAGTACGGTTGAATGCATATTGAATTATGTAACATACATGTCTGTTTCTGCTGAAGTTTGCCTCGTTACCAGTAGGATAGCGGCTGCACCAACTAGCATCCAAGGCAGACCCATATTAAGACATCTGAAACAAAATTTAAATTTTAGTAACATTCATTTACATAAAAAATAAGGCAATAACTATTATGAATTGCGTAATATAAAATTAACATTTTCCAATTAAGAAAAGTATACAGAACAATTCATTTGTATTGATCTTCAGCTCCATTTAACAGGCATAAATAAATTTGAAGAGATTTTAATTTCCATTTATAATTTCATTTGCAAAAAAAACATGCTCTAGGTTATATTGAATAATTGAAAATATACGTACTTTTTAAACGAAGTTTTTTAAAAGAATGGTTTTACATAAAGAGGTTTAAAACAAAGCCATTTCATTTTAAATACTATCTCTAAATCAAAGAAAGGATTTTCTTTTCAGTTAAGAAAGGACGTTCGTTTAATTTTGCAAAGTAAATTTTAAAATACTTGAAGTAACAATTTTGATGCTTGCTTAACATTAACAAAATAAAGCACGAATTTATATCCATAATATCATTGGACGTATTTTGAAGGACTAAACCTTATTATCAAAGGTTTTGTAAATAAAGTTTTTGGAACGTTTACAACACATTAACGTTATAAAAGGAAATGAAAATCGTCATGAGCAGTGTATTTATTAATAGTTGTATATTTTCAATCAAAAATGGAAATTAGTAATTCAAATCTTAAAATTGAAAAATAAAAAAAAAATAATTTCCTCCACTGTTTGCATAACTGCCAACGCATACTTCTGGGGTTAATGTAATGCCGTAGTGTAATAATTAATTCAATAATTAATAGATGGTGTTAAATTATAACCGTTCCAAATCAAAAACAAAACCACTTTGTGTAGTAAAATAGAACTTAATATTCAGCTAAAGGGCGCAGGGTTCATGATAAATGTGGCAAAGGGAAAGTACAGAAAGTTCAGAAATAAGCGTAATTATAAGTAAATGTGCTAAAGCAGTTTAAGAAATTTATCTAACTGAAATTGAAGTTAATTTCTCAGAGTAAAATCCTATATAAATAAATATGATAAATGAGTGAATTTAAGCAACAATTTGCAGTGGAGTGCTATAATACTTCTGTTCATTAATAATAACTCCATATTTTATATTGGCGTATTAACTAGTAATAGCACCGAAATATTCATGTTTATTTGTAATATTTGTATACGTTCTACATAGTTTGGTAGCCCAGTGGAAAAATTGGTTGCTTTAGTGACAAGGAATATGACATTCAAGTGAATCCCTTTGTAACAACTACAAACAACGGACAAATGTCGAAAAATTGGTAAAAATGGATTTTTAAAACGTAGCTCGGAAACTATAGGGGGTTTCAAGTTTTTCTCATTTTTAGCTGGCTAAGAAAAAGCATTTCCAAATCGGCGGATACCGAATAAAAGACGTTTGACAACATTGACCGGCGTCTTCCTGAAAGTGGTACATGTCATCAATTTATAAAAATTCTATTCATATCGGGTTCTCACACGTTGTTTGAAGCCACCAAAATTGACAATGGTAGGAGGCGAACTGCAAAAACGCCAGTTTTAGAACAAAAAGTATTGGATGCAATTGACGCTGATCCCACAACAAGCTCTTGTCAATTGGCAGAGAAAATAATTCAAATCAGTCCACGATAGGTATAATTATTAAAACGGAACTCTTGCGACCTTTCCATTACCGAAAGATACAAGCTTTGACCATTAAAAAGTCACCAAAATACCTGAAAAATCACACACATAAAAGTTGGAATAGAAAGTATACGGGAATAATGATTGTCCATTCATAGACAATCCAATCAAACCAGAAAAATCGTCAACAAAGAAATAATTTTCATTGGGGATAGTATTCTGAAATTCCTAAAGGCTTTCGAGTTATTTCCGAAAAACGATTTTCAAAATTCAAAGGGCCAGTCACCTTGTAGCCATACATTTTCGAGAAAAATTTTATCTGACTTTTCGTCTTCAATTTATCTGTAGAATATACACTCGATATATATATATATATATATATATATATATATATATATATATAATTTGGTCAGATCGAATTTTCATTATTTTCACCTACAAAATGTCGTCCGAAAATGTACGTCATTTTTGGGGTGACCATGTATGTAAGTAATGAGACCATCCACACTGACCTGAAGATCCCATGTGTAGTATCCGAAATTAAACGACTTGCAAAAGCATACACCCACAACCTACCAGGACATGAAAACGACCTCATAGGGCGTCTCACAATCCAGCCAATTGTTGCAAGAAGGCTCAAGCGTAACTGGCCACAAGACCTAATTCTCTGAGCGATTATATTAGTATACTCACCCCCTAGGTAGACGGCAATGGTTTGATCCTAGACCATGACATGCATTTTATATAAGATAAAGTTTACTTATAATATTATATAATATGAGTAGATTGTAAATATGCAAATAAATAAATAAATAAAAAATTTGGGGGTGAGAAGATGTCGCTTTGCAACTTTGAAATTCGAGTAGTTAATAATTTTTTAAGTACATATTTAAAAAAAGTCCCCGTAGCTCAATTAGGAGTTGAAATAGTTCTTTTTAACTCGCCAATTGTTTATTTACAAATATTAAGGGCTGAAATTTCCGCTGCAACTAGTGCGATATTTGAACTTCATGATACTATTATGTACAAGAGGAAAAAATGAGTTTTACATGTGTGAAAATGAATTTTTAGTTGACCGCAACCGCGAGATGAAAGTTATCAGTGGCACGCGGCGTTGAAAATTCATCGAGCGAGTTCAAAATAATATTGCGGTGAAACATTCGACGTATCTTGTAAAGATCCCAGTATCCTTATGTAAACCATTAAATTAGTTATTTAATTTGCAAGAACACCACCAAAATATCACCTCCATTATCTTACCTAATCATGTATAGGTCTCTTCCTTTATAAGATCTGGGAACCGAACGAGTAACATCGTACTTAGCGTAAGCTAATTATATTTAAAAAAAATAACTTTCACGCTCCACGGTTCGGGCATCGTATTCTTTGCCGCTTGGATGTTAGATCTGTCCCAGCTTGCGTACGGATAATACGAAGAAGTGGTCATCAAGAAGAAGAACCACAGCCTAGCAGCAAGCAGGAGCTACAGGACAGACAGCAAAGGAGACATTTATAAGATCTGGGAACCGAACGAGTACCATCGTACTTAGCGTAAGCTAATTTTATAAAAAAAAAGAACTTTCACGCTCAACGGTTCGGGCATCGCAATCTTCGCCGCTAGGAAGTTAGATCTGTCCCAGCTTGCGTACGGATAATACGAAGAAGTGGTCGTCAAGAAGAAGAACCACAGCCTAGCAGCAAGCAGGAGCCACAGGACAGACAGCAAAGGAAACAAGAATAACAGAAGGATTTAGAACACCACCAACACCAGGTTCGACATCGGGCAGCAGTAACAGCTAATAAAAAATATTTTTTGTATTAATTTTAAATTTATTGTTTTATTTTAACATTTGTTTTCCTCCATTTCTATTGGGTCTCTGATTTCCAAGTCTTTTTTCTTCGGGGTGTAAGGCTGTACCTCCGCAGAGATCCGGCCTTCCGTTAAATTAATTCTCTTTTTAATCTTATTTTCCATTCCTACTTACTAACAGTCGTGATGGTGGAGCAGGTCGCCACCGTGCAACAATCACAGTTGTATCCCCAACCCCCGACGCCGCCCATCTACCCACACCTACACTCACATACGCATCCACCCTCGTCTCGCCACCACTATCCACACGAACACGCTCCGTTCAAACTCGCTTTCTTCATTTCCCCCACAACAACACACTCGTACATTTCTACATGCTCTATCACCTCCACAGAACCTTCACATAAACACACCAACCAGCACACACACACACACACACACACACACACACACACACACACACAAACCCGCCCTACTACCAAGAGCCGCCCAGGCACTTTACCTGCCGTGACTCCTGCAACCGATTTCCCCAATCCTAATCCTATCCGCTCCCATTCCACGAGGTATTGCCTCCGCAATATCCCCAAGTCCATCACTACCCAAAAATCGTTATTCAACTTCTTAAAACTCCTTAACGTTCCCTGGTTGAACTTAACGTGCAGCCATAACTACCCCTGTCTCCTAGGGACCTCTTCTCCCTTTCCGGAGGGTACACAGCTTAGCCTGCGACACCACTTCGACGAGTCCGCTGTTACCCTGTCCCAACTCTCTGGTCCTCGTCTCTCCAACTCCAACCAAACTCCTTTTTCTGCGTGATTCGTCACTTAGATATTGACATCCTAGCCTAAGAAATCCTAGGTGCAATCGATCTGTCACATTATAGCATGGCCGTTCGCGTCACCTCCAAGGCCACCAACACACCTAAATCCCTGGTCCGCATCATCACCCCTACCAAAGTTACCCTCGAGTACCTTCTCACATGCGGAGTCGTCATGCTCGGGCGACACTACATTTGCTAACCCTCCCTTATTCCACAACCTCCACAAGTATTACTCTACTTGCTCGCAGGTGGGGCATACCGCCGAGGAGTGTCCTACTCGCTCCATACGTTGCTCCAACTGTGGCGAAAGTCACAGATCCTCTTACTGCAAATCCTGCGTTAAGCCAAGGTGTAAGAACTGCGGGGAAGAACACCCTATCTCCTACTTTAAGTACCGAAAGCGTTGCAATTATTTAAACAAATTATTAACCCATTTCGATCTACTAGGCCTCGAATTGACATTTTTTTTGACCTCAGTAATGAGAAAAATTCGAAACCCCTATAGTTATAGTTTCCTAGCTACTTTCATTTTTCACCAATTTGTCAACATTTGACCGTTGTTTAAACAGTGTTCCCAGTTGTTAAAATGGTGTAACACCCTTTTCTTTGAATGAAATGGATTTTACTTTAATCATGTCTCGAGCTAGCTCAATCGGTTCTGGCTGTTCAAAGAAGGCGGTGGTTAGTTTTTATATCGGTCTGGTTAGTATGTTAAATTAGCCCACACTACGCCATAGACTTATAACAGTGCAAACGTATATTATCCTATTAGGTAACAATGCTACATATTCAAACTTAGACTATATATGTACATGATGAATTAAATAAATGTGTTAATTTTACTTTTATTTAACACTTTACCTTTAACGGGATCGGGATTGGATAGTCTTGTCTTTCTTTCTGGCACTGACGGTCGTGGCATTGCTCCTTACTATGTCCTTTGTATTTTCTGTGAAAATATCGTTAATAGTGGCGAGTATATTTGTAAATGACCCAGTATACGTCCTACCTTAATTTTAATTAAAATAAGTGATAAAAAAAATTATTCGAAGCAGGTCCTGTTCTTTCAAAAGTCGGAAATATTGTTATGCCGCTATTAAATACTGGACAGCATGTGCCGGGAGATAAGGTGGCACCGGTCGTTCACCCTTTACACCTGCTAAGGCTTTTTAAAATAATCGATATTTTAAAGAGGAAAGTTTATATATAAACGAAAATGCGTGTTTTAGCTTTCTTTTATAAAATAAAAGGTTTTACACTTGGATTTTATATTGAAATGTATTTATGAGGTTATTAATTAGTGCCTTAAGATTTACTATAATTATCTTTAGTAATTTGGGAGAAATTATCTCCAAAACGCTTTTACAGTCTTACTTCTATTTTTCGTATAACTTAACACGTACTAATCTTCTATTCGCACGAGATTTATAACTACGGTAAGGATCTATATTAATTATGCTAAGTGTTTAAAACGGACTAAACTAATTTTATTACTACTACTTACACGAAATTTATAACTACCGTGATGGATTTAAACAATTATCCCAATTGTTTAAAACGGACTAAACTAATTTACTGGATCTCTCCCTGTGGGTGAGCGGAAGGAAGGTGTTCTAATAAAATGTATAACTCACGCGTTTATACTACGTGAGGGGGTGAAAAACACCTACGGGTGTTTGATTGCGGGCAATCTGCAGCTTCCTTCACTTTAATGGTTTTGCCTAGGGTACGCATATTTGTGTGAGTCTGTGTACTAGGTGTATGTGGATACCATTTACAAGAATCTGGGACTAACCCGTAACGCTGTGAAATTGATCTCCCTGGGGTTGACAGAATTAATCAGGTACCTTTCTATTCAACGAAGTAAATGAAAGATGACTACTGGCTTTCAGCCCGGCGTAACATCTTTCAATCGGTGTACGTGTAATGTTGTGTGTTTTGACTTACGTGCATTCAGCCTCAGATTTCAGCAGCTCTAAGCTGTTGTACGTAGATGATGTTCAGGTGGCGGTGTTGCGTTTAATAGCCATGGCAAGCGGTTCGGCACGTACAAAGGTCAACAGGTCGGCGGAACGGATCGGCGCATGAGAATATCTAGTCGGCGGAACGATGCACGAGAAGAGTAGAGTAGAAATCTGGTAGCGTGTCTCTCGGTTTTATAGAGAATCCGCGGAAGGCGGAGACGACTTCTGTGTAGGTGTCTTCAGGTCAGGATTGGCGGAAAGTCCGGAGGGTACTCTGACGTAGAAAAACATTCGATGTTTTTGAAATTAACGTTGGAGGAGATATAAATTCATTATTTCTTAAAATCTGTGAATATTAATAATTAATTAAAGCAGGCCAATTAGCAAATAATTAATAATAACAGGAGACTGTGGTAAAGGACGCTGGCTCTTTACAATGGGCTCCACTAAAATGTCATATTCCTTATCTTTAAAACAACGAGTTTTTCCACATGGCTACCAGATCTTAATTATTATAAATTTTAGGTATTTTTTGTGTAATTCCACTAGCTTTGATAATCAACTAGCTACAACTAGCTTTGATAATCTAATGTCGATGTGATTAAATTATTAGTAAAGCTAAACGAAAATGGTGTAACAAATCGTGATCTCTTGTTGCGAATTGATTTCATTATTGTTGAATCGTCAGTTAGTTGTATCCAAGCTGATATAGATTGGTGATTCAACGAACGGTGAATTGTATAGAGAAATCTGTCGCACAAGAATCGGCCAACTAGGAGGAAACAAAAGTGAGAACACTAATTGTGTCCGTTGATAACGTTTATACCTGCATTGCGTTATATGAAATAGCTGATAATTTCAGTTTATTTTAAGTGTTTTAAATATTGTAAAAATGCCAGATAGACGTGCCCCTTGTTGTACTAGTGGAAATAAATTAAACCCGGAAAAAGTTAATGGAACGTGAGTCTGCAATATCGCAAGGATTCACACATTTTTAAGCAACTTGACTAAATTATTATGGTTTGTTATGAACGCATGAGTTCAAAAGTAAATATGTAATAAAAAATTATTATTAATTTTATTAAGTACATGAATAAAAAGTCTACCTCGAGTAGGAATTTGAACCTACGACATTAATATACGTAATTTGACTGTAACCTCATTATATCTAGAATTTACATCAGTTCTACATAAATAAAGACAAAACTTACATCCATTGGGGTTTGTATCTTGATAGCTCAGTTGGTTAGAGCCGTACTCAGGCAAAGTACATGTCGTAGGTTCAAATTTCTACCCGAGGTAAACTTTTAATTTATGTATGTAATAAAATTAATATTTAATTTATTATTTAACTGATAAAACGCACCCATACGACCATGTTAGCAATTCTTGTTATTAACCCAACGTTTGCAAGATGCCAACGGTTTAACGATTTTAACGTCCATTTTCATTCACGCTCGTTTTTCTCGCTAAAATTATTTAATGGTTGTGGAAAAATAACACTTATACGGTAGATCTAGTATCTTTTATTTCGAGTTTCATTGCTCTGAGGATGAAACGTTTTCAACAGTTTTCAATGAATTGTGGAACGACGCAATTTTTGAGTTGCCATCAAGATCGTGGGTTCTGCAATTTTTAGGCGAGCCACGTAGAACAATTTGTGTCGTACAATCTGCCGTGAATGACAATGAGATTGTGTACTATACAAAAAGATGATTGTATCCAAACCATCGATTAGATTATACGCATTGTCGCGTCAGATAGAAGAGCTAAATGAAGCAAAGTTTCAACACATCCCTTGCTCAAAGGGTTTGTAACACTTCACAAAATTTGATAATTTATGCGTGCGCGTTAGAGGACCAACCAAATAAGTCTTACGTATAAGAGATGTACCGTGACTTTAAAATCAACAAAACTACAAAGTATGCAACTTGTGTCGTTAATCGACCAAAGCAATTAATGCACCGTGACTTAATGTAAGACTTGGGTGTCTCGGATTATGAAAAAAATATCGAATCAACTACAGCAGTAAGTACGATAGCTGAATCAGACAAACAAATTGACAAATGTGACTTCGAAAACTGTTTACTTTTGCACATTAAAAGCCTAACAGAGTACCGATTTTTGCGAAGCAGTGATAAAATTGTTTTGAGGCCTTTAAGCTGAAAATGCCTCAAAATAACAAATTAATTGAATGAATTGAACATAAAACAATGGAACTGGTTGGTGCTCAAGAGTTTGGACACAATAATAGTTTTACCACGAAGTTTTCAGATATAAGACAAATAATGCTCTTGTGTTTATGCTCTCGCAAAGAAGTTAGTAGCCATATACGCAGCTGAAAGTGCAATCAAGGGTAGCTGTACAGCTCAATTAATGGTACAGATTATTTTTAAATTGAAAAGATATGAAGCTCTAATACATGGAATTATTTGTGACGGAACAACCCGTATAAATTAACAATCTCGATTACAGACACCTCAAGGAGAAACTAGGTTGAAATATTATAGAATATTGTTCGATTTGGGCTGTAAACATGTACAAAATTTAAAAGTAGTACCAAAATGCCTCCAATTTGTTAAAAATACGAGTAAAATTAACGACGTTTGAAGTTTCTCTGGTTGGTATGTAAATCCAAACGCGTGGCATTTCATTTTTAGATTTTTAGTAATCTTGTTACAGTCGGATTTAAGTATTATAAAAATTCATCCCCACTTTTGCTCGATTCTTGCACAACAACTGAATTTACAAAACGGATGAATGGCTTATTTGACTGTCTTAACCGCCGTTTCCCCTTCGAAGGTATAAAACCAGGGGGTCCCGACGTGTTCAGAAATAAATATTTTTTCTAAGGCCCTTATTAAGAATTTAGAGTGGCTAATTTTATGGGAAAGGATGATGATAGAAAACAGTGTCATAAGCTAAGGTACATCACATGGTCTGCGGGTTACATTGTCAACCATCCAGTTGAGTATTTTGTTGCTTTTCAAATGCGGATTTTATTATGTACTTACAAACAAGTTGAATCAAGATACGTTAAAGGACGACAACCAATTAAATAGTAAACTTTTTTTCTACTATCAATTTTCAGAGATTATTTGAGATCACTCGACAACGATCACGCCACATTCATACCTTTTTGTCACTGTATGGAACGCTTTCTGTTTATAAATTACTAAAGCCACCCAATTTTGGAAATTGCACAGTTGTTTCAAACAACAGTTCATGTAGATTAGACTGTGAAGCTTTAAAACAATATTTCTACGGACGAAGTAAATAGAAAGCGACGCACCTCGAAAAAGTTAAACTAAAATTGAATGCATTTTTACATGGTACGGAATGGGAATATGAAGAAATCTGCTTAAACCTTGGTATTATTGAGAGCTGCTTGATCCCCGAAAAACAGATTGCGTTATATACTACTTAACAGGATTTATCTGAAAAAATGTATAAATCAACGAGAATACAACTATATTATAAGCAGGAAACCATAACAGCTAAGAAAGCAATCATTGCTGCAAGCACAGTTTCAGACATTTTGAAATTAACAACTATAACGCCTATGTTTATAAGAGGAGAAGTAGGCCAAGTAAGCAATTACAGGTCAATATCCATACAAAGTACCTTTTCAAAAATATTTGAAAACATTGTTAGTCAAAAGATATGGTCATTTTTAAGAAAAAATGATATTATTTCACAAAATCAACTTGGACTTCATCCTGGTTATCTACGGAAACTGCAAATTTTGAATACATTCAATACCTCTCCCAACAACTTTATCAATTTTTAATAACTGTAACGCTACAATTTGATCTATCCAATGCTTTTGATAGCGTAGATAGTCAAATTGTATGTCAAAAACTAGACACGTATGGAATTAGAGAACCCATCAATTTATGGATTCAATCCTACTTGTCCCACAAAAAAATACAAGTAAAGATTAATGGAGTAATATCTGAAAAATATGCCATAAACCTAGGAACTCCACAAGGTAGCGTACTTGGACCGCTTGTCTGCCTGATTTGCCGGAGTAAATAACGGAAGGGAAAACTTTTATTTATGCTGATGATACAGCTGTGGTAATTAGTGGAGAAACCGATAAATTGGTTAATAATTAAATGCTAAGTGTGTTGTCACAATTTGATGAATGGTGTTCAAGAAACAGGTTAAATATTAATTTCAAAAAACGGCTTCTATTGAGTTATGCTCGGTGTATTATAGTGAGCAGAAACTCCAATTTAAAATTAATAAAGGAAGCATGTCTAGTGTATGTAACACAATTTTTTTTAGGAATAGTAGTTGACCAAACGCTCACATTGGGGGATCATGTATCTGATATGTGTAAGAAGCCCAACAACGCCTATTTTGTAGTACTTAATTTAAAAAATACTCACAACAAGAAATGCTTTGAAATGTATATTACTCTTTAGCATTTCCTGTTATTAAACATAATTTTATTGTGTGGGGTAACAGTCCGTACGCTGATCGTGTATTTGGCATGCAAAAAGGAATGCTTCGTCTTATATTCAACTTGAATATAAAATTCTTACACTTTTTCTATATACCTTTAAAAATTACATTCATAAGCACAAATATAATTTTGAAGTTCATATGGCACGAGAAACAAAAATGACGTGTGAGTAATCCGAAGCACTCTTTTTTTTAAAAGTCACCTGCCTACCGAGAATGTACCTATTACAACGTGTTACCAACTTCAATTACATATACTACATCCATAAGTCTGTTTAAAAACCATTCTTGACAACTCACATAATACATACTAAGAAAGAGTACTTTCAATTAGTTGGTATTATAATTTATCTATATATATTTTTAATGCGTTATATTTACCTTACATTTTAAGTGATTTTATGAGTGTCCGTTATTAGGTATTAGTTGTTTATGTAGGCATCCACTACAATACTGAAAATCTAAAACTTTAGATTGGTAGTGCTTATTAAACTTGACTTGTCTTATATGCAATGCTGTGATCTATCAGACCAAATAAATATTATTATTATTATTATTATTATTATTATTATTATTATTATTATTATTATTATTATTATTTGTGAGGAAATCATTTATGGACACCACCAAAAACGGCCGGTGGTAGTGTGGTCTCCTATATTTGGTAAACCCAATAAAACCCTCCTCGGTGCATCAGCTACTGAGGCAATTAGCACCATCCACTAAACTTATGACACAAGTATGGTATGTAATTTGATAAAATACAGGTAAATATGCATTACACTATTATTTTCTAGTCTTTATCATACTTTTTTCATAAATAGTTCCACCAGATTGTCTCTTAAATTTATTTGAGTTGATGTTTGCTCCTTCTCTAGGTAGTACATAGGACAATCAGTATTATGTGTGAAACAGCCAGCAACATTACATACCGCACATATCGGACCGTCTTCGCCCTTTAAGAGGTGCTGGTGTTAGTGCAGTGTAGACGTAACCGGTGTAGTTTAATATGTTCCTTTCGAGGTAAATCGACATTTAGTAGAGGCTTTATAGCTGACAGGTTAGTATTTAGCTGTTGCCACATTCCTTGCCACTTGGCTAGAATTTTTTGTTTTAGATGAAGTTTGGCAAGAGGACGTTGATGTTGGGTTACTGGTGTTCCATCCGTCCACGGAGGTACGGTTGCTAAGTATTGGTACTGGCGGCATACGTTCACACCCTATACATGATAAGTATTCCTGAAAACGTACCAGCTGGTCGTGTGATCGTTCTCCTATCGGTGAATAGCTTTACATTTGAAAATAGCATACGATTGTTTGGATGACAAGGGTGCGATTTTATAGGTCATGTAATTTGCCATCAGTATATATCGCCAGATTTCGAGCGGTGGTACAGCTGCTTCGCAATAGAGACTTTGGACCGCTGGTTGGATAGGCACCAGAGAGTACCTGATTCCAACGTTGTGTATCCGATCTAAAGTCTTAGTAAGCTTTTTCGGGCTGACGAATGCTATGCACCGTAATCAATCACCGATAGTACAATCGCTTGGTAAACTCTTAAGAGTACTTTCGGTTCTGCACCCCACCTGGTGTGCGCGAGAACTTTATTAAGTTTAACTTCTTGTCACATCTCTAATTCACGTCTGTTATTGTGGCCTTCTGCAGTTGATGCTAGTTTGCCATTGGTCTGGTAGTAAACTTGTCTGCTATATACGTTTAATGATTGGATGGTACTTATTCGTGTAACACTTGAGATCAGCAGATATCTGAAGTTGATGTCTTCATCGTTTCTGACAAGCGTTGACACCTGTACTCTGCTGAAACGTCCTTCCTGCAACCTGATACCTTTAAAGGTGTAAGAGTTGGCCAGGTTATAAGGTGTATCTGATAGACATAGGCATGTTAAAAGCTATCATATTAAGATAATCACAGTGACGTTACCAGTCATCTGACAGTTACTGTAAGAGTTTAGTCACATTAGAAGATATCAAATAAATTATGACATAAAACAAAATTAAATAGACACATAATAAATAAACAGATAGGTAAGGTATAACAAAGGACTAATAATATGCTTGACAAACAATCCTTATGCAAAATATCACAGATAAATGTATCACATTCCTATCACAGAAATTAGACCTTTTGATTCTCCATCAATTGAGTGCTGTGGGGTCATATTAGGTGCTTGGGAGGCAATCAGTTCCCTTTGCCAATCTTCTTCTTCTTTGCTGACTGTTTTGGGATTCAGGGTGGTCAGCAATAGACGCCTCCTGGTAGAGGACGCACTTCTACCTCTCTTTCCGTTTCGATGGACATCACCTCAGATCTCCACTAATACTAGATTCTGACCCTTTTCGGGACGGATGCCTAGTGTTAGGTGATGCCATAATTTCGCCTGGTTTAGTATTTGGGGCAGGACTTTTGGTATGAAAGCTCTTTCAGGGCTTCTAAATATCCGGCACCAGCTCTTCTAGACATTGACACTCTTCTTACATTGCCATTTGTGCACTCCAGACACAGGGGTGCGTACAACCACTAATTTTTTGCTTCTAGATAGCTTATGTTATCTCTAGCTTTTTGATTTTTTGGATAGCCATTTCAGTTTGCTATATTATATATATATATATATATATATTTAAACAATTCGTCAGATCATAATACTTACCTTACCAGTATGACCAAACTTTTTGGCATGTAGCACCTCATTGGCGAAGGAACGTAAGCGAACTCCAGCAGATTAGAACGCAACCTTGATTTTTTGGTAAGACAGGTGGTAAGTATATGATTCGGCGTTTCTTAGAACGCCGTCCCTTCTAGTCTTTATCCCGTTGACGTCGATACGTTCTGCTCCGCTAGTTCCTTGTATATCTTCTTCTGAACAATTCAGAAGATCTGGGCGTAATAACACCGATTTGTTCATTGTACCGTGTGGTCACTTGACAACCCATATAGATCTTAGTTTGCTGCATAAACCGTGATTGTTTTCGGTACGAGTCTCAACCAATATTCCTTCCTGACCTTTTTCCATTTTAATTCTCCAAAGGAGCTATACAGATTTGCTATCAAGAATGGGCTCACCTTTTCAAAGTTGAGCCCATCTTCTTTCAAGAGGTACCGAACAAGCCCGTCACCTGGTTCTCCGACCTGCCTGAAACGGCAGGATTTGACGAGGTGTTGAGTGCATCCCCAGCACTATCCACGTTTACGGTAGTGGACAAACCCTCCGAGACATTATTTTGATCCATCAAATTTAATATGTTCATCTCCTCACTCCCCAACCACGGAGTCAACAAGGGACGGCATAATGTCGCCAGGGATATCAAAGAGATATAGCACCTCAAGCCACCCCACTGGAAGTCTGACCTGACAGCACAGCCGATTGATCAGGGTGGTTAGTCCTGACCTCCCGTTTAGCAGAAATCCAGGCAAAGTGACGTGTTGCATTCCACAAGACTATACCCCTCCGTGGAATGCTCAGTGACCAGGACCCTTCATCCTACGACACGGGTCTCCACGCACAGCACAAAACTGGGTAGCCATTAAAGCCCTGTGCGGCACGACTACTACACCGCACTACGGAACACAGAGACAAAGAAAAGGTAAGTGTGCATGTGCATGTGTGTGTGTGGGATTGAGTGCAGTGAATGATAAGCTGTACCCGATCATACAGGCTTGTGTGCCTGGGCAAGTAATCTTTCGTGTGTATATGTGGTAGTAATAATAATAATATAATAATAATAATAATAATAATAATTATTATTATTATTTTTTTTTAGCATCGGCTACTACGGCCATTAGCTATTAACGATATCTTCATGAAAAGACCACACCTTTAGTACGTTAACAAACGATTAATTCCAGTTGCGCTATCATAAAAATTGAAACATGAATCTGGTATACCAATTCTGTCCTAGGTCTTCATATAAGCAATCTAGCATTATGTAATGGATCGTAATTTGTACGTTGCATAACATTCTGGTGCTTTTTCCAGAAGGTGTAAATGCGTGAGGTTTGTGTGACCAATTCTCATTCTAGTGAGTACCACCTCCTCCTTCTTTTAAAGAATGTATTTTCGGGTGAACATTTTTTTTTTTTAAAATGTTGTTGTCTTATCCATTCTATCTGCCAATGTTTATTTAATTTTGTTTTTATTTCTAAGATCACCTGGTTACTGAATATTGTCTTGTTCTATTGCGTTGCTTCCTTACGAGCTGCTACATCCGCATATTCATTTCCGCTAACGGCATGGCTAGGTACCCATAAATATAGATTTATCGTTTTGCTGTTAACATTTTGATAGTGTTTTAAGGTCTTTAGTTTGTTCTTTGTTCATAAATAATTACGCTTATTGAGTCTGTACAGATGCTTGAAAGGACGTTTACATGATTTAGGTATAGAATAGCTTGAAAACCGCAAAGTTCAGCTGGTACACATTGACAATGGGTTAAGTACCCAGTAGTGATTGGTTTTCCATGTAAATGGACTACCAACCCCTTAGATGTTTTAGATCCATCTGTGTATATTTTATTATGTTTCAGTTCGTGTATGATGTTAAAAATGTTTATAATTTCATTTGACGTATTTGCTTTGGATAACTTGCAGATCTAAACGGTAGGAAACGTTGGGTATATCCCACGGTGGATACTCAATTATGGATTGCATAAATATTGGGGTATGGTAATATTTAGTTCTTGATTTAGTAAAGTTCGTATGATGGTTGGTTAGTTGTTTTTGATTGATAATGTTCTCATTTCCTTATCATGTAATATTGAATAATTTAGATGGTTAGTACATTAATTTTAGTACATAATTGAACTGTAATCTAAATCTTCGTAGGTTTAATGGTGGACGCCAATCTGAGTACAATTGCAGGGCTGCGGAATGCGCATTTACCATTCTTAGTCCTCTTACGTGAATTCTATCTAACCTTTAAGTGGACTGACTGCAGATGAGTATAATACACATGCATAATCCATGGTTGACAGTACTAAGGCTTTGTATAACTGCAAAGTGTATTTCTACCTCCACCCCAGGTAATACGAATGCATTTGATAATGTTTAATTTCCTTTTACATTTTGTTTCTAGCTTTGAATATGTTCGTGAAAATATAACTTTTATCAAAATTACGCCAAGAATTTTGATGCTGTTTTAATAATTTTAAATCCTTAATGAAGAGGATGGTCATCGTGTTCATGTCAGTCTACAAAATGTATGGCAGTGGTTTTAGAGCTGAGAATCGGAACCTATTCTCTTACCTGCACTAAATGATTAATTGTTCTGCATCGTTGTTTGGAGATCTTCTATACTGTTTGAAATGTAGAACATGGTCAGATCGTCTACGTTCAAGCAGCCGCTTTTGGATTGTACACTTTCAATCAAGTCATTGATTGCAATTAAAAAGGTACAGCTTAGAACAGACCCTTGTGGAATACCATTTTCCATTCTATGTGGTGAAGATTCAATTGTTCAATTCTGGTTTTAAAAGTTCGATCCATAAATTTTTGATAAATGCGGTAAATTCCCCTAAGTCCTCAATCTGTAATTTTTAATAATTTGTATCTCCAGGTCAGGTCGTATGCTTTTTCCAGATCGAAACGACCTATGATGTCTTTGGAAATGATTTTGGATACTTTCTAAATAAACCAGATGATCAATAAGAGTGAAACCGCCAGTTTGTCCTGTGATAACAATAAGTTGATTCCAGAAACCATTAACCGGTCATTGACCATTTTTCAAAACTTTGCTAATGCAGGAGGTAGTGATATGGGTCTGTAGTTTTCTTTGTGTTTTTTATTCTTTGGAACTGGTACTATAGTTGCTTGCTTCCAACAAGGATAAGTATCAACTGAGTATATACTGTTATATATACTATAATTTTTGTTTTCAGGTATCAAGATTTTCAGCATCGCATAGTGAATACGGTCACTACCGGCGTGGAGTTTTTGATTTATTCAGAGCTTTTCAATCTTCAAGGAGAAAGGACTATTGTAATCAAAATGTTCGTGAATAAAAGTTGATTTCTGGTTTAGTGTTATTCTTTATTGTAAAATGCACTATAATTTTGAGCTGACGCTTCAATGTTGTGCTAACTTTACAACTTTTCTTGTTTTTCAA
Source organism: Vesta saturnalis (assembly GCA_036346205.1). Taxonomy (NCBI): domain Eukaryota; kingdom Metazoa; phylum Arthropoda; class Insecta; order Coleoptera; family Lampyridae; genus Vesta; species Vesta saturnalis. The sequence goes on from JARFJB010000974.1 coordinate 1,076,715, forward strand.
TTTTTATTTGATATTTAGTATTCTGGATGGCTCGTCATAGGGTTTTCCTGCAATTTTTTAATTTTTCCAGATTTCATTATTGGGTATTAGAATTAATCAAGGTTATATACTTTCCACGATTCTCTTTTATTAGTGGTAATTTTCGAGATGAGCACCTTTTAAAGCTACAAGGTTTTCTAATGTAGGTTTTTTAAAATACGTTTAACAACTTTTTTTCTGATAGCTTTTTTCTTCTCATTCCACCAAAGAATATTTGTGGTTTTTACTTTTCTATCGTTTGGGATACTTTTTCTGCAGCCTTTATAACCTTTTGGTGAAATGTTCGACATCTTTTCTATTCCTTCTGTAGACAGGTTAACAGAGTCAGTTAACTTCAAAACTTCAGTTAGCGTCTTTAATTTTCCATTTTTTGGTACTTTGTAAATATTTGTCTAGTTGGCAGTTTAATGTTAATGGGACATGATCGCTATTTTAAATCATCGTCTGTCGTCCAATTAAGGTTTAGGCTAGTGGTTGAGCTGAGATCAATTGCTGTAAAATTATTTGATTTGCTGTTAGTATAGGCTCTCCTGTTTAAGTACAATTGGATTATGTTTATGAAGTCTTCAATTATGCGACCACGTCGATCAGTATCATTAGAACCCCATAATGTCGAATGTGCTTAAAATCACCACAACAGAAAAGATGGAGTTCATATTAAATCTTCAAGTTCAGTTAAACTCCAATTAATCTGGAGATACACATTGCAGATGTATAATTGGTGAAACAATTTCTAGTAATTGCCTGAAGGTTGTATTAATGATTGCTTTCAGGTATATTGTCTTTTGGTATATTGAGACTCCACTTGCTCATTATTTAAATTAAAATTCTTGTTAAAAGTTTTGTACCCTTTGAAACTATTGACACCTCAAGTGAGTCTCTTGAAGACATACACAAAGTTGATATTTACTAAAATCATCTTAAGGTTCTAGTGGATACGTAGACCATTAGTTCCATGTATTATATTATCGTGTTTATCAATGTATTATTTTAATATACTGCTGGTTTAGCAGATTTTAAACCAATTATCTTATATAGATATAATTTATAAGACAAACGTTTTAATGTTATATAATTATAAGACAGACAAACAAAAATAAATAAAATTAAAGACAAGACAATTTGTAAATATTTGAATATCTTAAGACTAAAAACATATAAATTGACTGACAAGATAATAAGATCAATAAAAAGTAAATATCACAGATAAAATAACATTAAAAATCGATAAGATATAATATCACAGATCAGAAATATCAAATAATAAGATAAAATATCACAGATATAAATATCACATCAAAACTCAGACTTTATTTCACCTTTTAGGTGCTACCTTGAACGACTGCAATATTTTTTTCAAGTATTTTCTTCTGTGCCATCCACCTTTTCTTTTTTGTTTCTATGGGAATCAATAAAGGTTTCGTCTTTTGACAGATTGGGGATATAGGAGCTTCTTTTCTCTTCTGGATTTCGTTTCCATATCACTAATATCGTAGTTGTGCACGATATTTCATGTATGTATTCCTTTAATGTTGTTTTAGACTGTTTATTTGGGATTGAATGTATTTTGTAAGACCGGTAGTATAACTTTTGACACTTCACTAACTACTTTTTATTGTTATCCTTAGGTTTGTAATTTGAGCATAAGTGCTAGCTGACTGAAACAGATGTTTGTGCCATAGCTTTGCTTCAGAAAAACTTAGTTTGTGTGATTTGATTTCCTATCTTTTTCTGATTTGTAGATACATTCCTTTGACCTAGAGGAATGTTTTTCGTTCATTGAACCAAATGGGTTCCTCTACAGGCAGTATCTTCATGATGGGATAATGCACATGGCTGTTTTTGCAATTTGAGAGGTATGACCAAACTGTGACATCTAAAACAGATTTGAATGAGGTCACTTTAAGCTGTACATGCTGCTTTAACTTTTGGCAGTTTTTAAAACGTTAGAGTAGCATAGGTATCTACTAATGTTCCGTTCTTTCTACTTTGAAACGTTTGACCTCTACAACACCTTCTGATTTCAAACCTTCTGGATTTCATCAACGATGCGTTTAAAAAGTCACAATAAACTATACCTTTCGACAATTTAAAATTTGTGGTGTAACCTCCACATCAAACTACCAATCTTTTAAGTTTTAATAACGTATCCGTCTGTTTTCGATACGTTTCCACTAACAATTTCTTTACTTGCTAATCTTTCTAGTTTCGCCGGCTGTACTATATATACTTTTAATTAAGAAAAGGTGACTTTTCAAAATTGCCTTCAGGACAATTAATGGACAGAACCGAGGGTAACTCGTCTGCTTTGAGTTTTTCCTTAAAACAGGAAAGCTGTCTCCGTTTAAAGAGAGGCGGCTCTTGGTATTTGAAATGAAATTATATTGATCCCACGAGAACAGGAAGAAAAACAGGTCAACCACGGCAGTGCTCTATACTTGCAGGCTAAAACTGGAGGCGCCCTTCCCCACAGGCGTTTCAACGTTAGAAACCAGGCTTCCCCTGGCCGCTTAGGCTTCCTTGCGCAATCCTTCAGCACTAAAACCCAAACGACCTTGGGATTGGGGGATTTTTTATAGAGGTTACCTTCCTCGAGTCCGGGCGGTAAAGCCAAGACCACCGGCCGCTAGCTGTACAACGTTCCTAGCCACGCCCTGCTAGAGTCTCTGAAGTACAATTCGGTTGCGGTATTAGGACAACCTAGCGCTCAGCCGTCCCCAGCAAGGACATCCAGGGCTACACCCGTATACGCTTTTGACGACATGTCCTGGGAAGAGTAGAGAAAAGATCTCCAGCTTTCGCTGGGCCTGAAGAAAAGGTTGGAGCAAGAGTGCTCCGACAGAAAAGTGTTAAAGGAAGGAATCCACTCAAGACTAGTATAAGAAAAGTGTACTTCCAGCAAAGGGACGCAGGGTTGCCATCCCTGACCTCGTTAGTACGAGGCCCCACGTGAACTGGTCCGCGACACCGTATTATAGAGCTAACAGTGGCCTTTGCCACGAGCTCATATTTCGTGTGGCCTTGCATCACTTACGATCATTTGCAAGGTCGTTCCCTATCCGCCACCTGGGGACGCGCCTAGTATAGTAACCCTATTATTATTATTATTATTATTATTATTATTATTATTTTATTATTAATTATTATTATTATTATTATTACTATTATTATTATTCTTTATTTGTCTATTTCTCTGTTAGTTACAGCATTTACAGCACTTTATGTGCAATAAATGTAAATTAGTTTAAGTTAGTCTAATATACATTTAGAACTCTCCTAACTATGCTACAGGTATTCAGTAATACTACTTTTTGCATGTGGATATATAATTTTGGATTCACTTGTAGAATATTTAATCCATTGAGCATTTTTTTTTCAAATTTTGCCAGTTACCGCAATTATTATTGGAACGATTATTACTTTGTCTGCTTTCGACATTTTCTTGACTTCATCTGCTAATGGCATGTACTTAATTACTTTTTCCGTGTGTGCTTTTTGTGTTATTTACAGGTGGCACTGAAATGTGGATGAGGTATGTAATTTTTTTTTTAGTGTTAAAACTATATCTGGTATATTGTTGGAATATCTTCCTTATTATTTGACGATTACAAATTTTGCTTTTTGGTTTTCACCAAGGCGGATTGTGGTTAAAAACTTCTTCCATGTGGTTTATGTAGTTCTTGGTACCACTTGATTATGTCGGAGATCCCTTTTGGTGTAAAATTAAACATCCAGAAATGTGTTTCGTTTTCGTCTACATTTCTGCATTTGGTAGTATCTAAGTTTTCTTAATTATCTTTTCGATATACTTTGTTGAATTACTTGGTCCAGTAAGCCACTAAAAAACCTTCTGTTTCAGGAAAATTTACCAGTTCTAAGCCATGCTTGAGACGTTCTTCTATTTTATTCTAATTATTGGAAACGTCCATGAAGTCCTTACTTCCATTGCTCTTTTAACTCAGAAGGGCAATATTTTAGAGTTATTATAATCTTTGTTGGTGAGCTTTAAGTGATAATTTTAATCCTTCAAGTTTGCTTGATGAATTTTACCTGATTTTGAATGAAATACAACTGTTTTTGTGGATGTCAAAGCTTTGATACATGGTATTCCACGACCTCCGTGACTTAATTAAAAACCTTTCGACTGAATTTATGGTGGCACCTGTGTTTAGAAAGGTTTTCTAGTGCTAAATTTTTGCTTCTAATTCAATTCCATTTCAATACACCAAAACTGTATTAGAATCGAGGTAGCATAAGTGTTTACTGCTAAACCAATTTCAAGATAGTTGTGATTTAAGTATAGCATTTATGACTTAAATATTTTTTTGTTAAATATTTATATTTTTCATTTTCTGCCATATTTAAGATCATACCTTGATCATTACTTGCTACATATCCTGGATTTTTAATCCACTTTGGATACTTAACTTTGCAATACAATCCAATAACGTATGTAGATGTTCTAATTTGGATTCGAGCAGCTTTAAATCTTCTATGTACCATAAATGATTTAACATCGTTGTATTCATTAAATACCATTTTTTCTGCATATTTAGCAGTGTAGTCTTAATGCTAGGCAGAACCAAAGAGGGCTTAAGGAATCCCCTTGGAAAATTCCTCTACATATTTGTATTTTGCCAGCATCAATAGAACTAAAAGGTGAATGTAATAGTAGTTTTGTATTCCAGGTTTACATGGAATAAGTTAAAAGATTCAGTGTGTTGTCTTCAACTTTGTATAATCGTAATACTTCCAGTAACCAGGAATGAGGAACGCTGACGAAGGCTTTTTGATAATCAATATAATTTCTTAAACCAAAAATTTTTAATTTTATCAAGTCCTGGTGCTTTCCAATGTAACGTTTTCCTTAAAGCTGATTCTATATCTTGTATGTTTATTTTAAAATTGGGCATTCTTTTTTATCTTTCTGCTTTGCCTTTCTTTTTCACGTAACCAATTAGTTCGTATATGATTAATTGGGTTACTCCAGATGCTCGACCAGAAATTCTTAATCTCATCTCCTGTGGGCGGTTTACCTTCCGATGCAATTTTATCTACAGGTGTGTTTGTCTGCAAAGTTTGATCAAATTCTTTTTTATTTATTTGAAATTGTATATTTTGCTGTCGGCGTTTATTGCTTTCCTTGTATCCCTTTAATCTTTTTGCAGTGGCTGCTAGTTTTTTCTTAAAAAAATCGATTATTTCTGTTATAGTAGGGTTAGTATCAGTTTTATATTTTTGAATGAATAGTAATGCAGAGTTAAGTACTTTACGACTAAAATTATTATTGATACTATGATAAAATGCCTATTCGTTTCATTAATACTGCAATCTGTGTTGAAATTCTTTTTTCCCATGCCATTTGTTTTCTTATACCTCTTTTATTTTCGGGCTAATTTTCAATTTTCTGGTTATTTAAATTAAGTAGTACAAGATGCTACATATATTAAGCTACGTAAATTAGTTAGTGTGGTTGCAGGTGTAATCTTCGTCCGTATTTTCGGTATCCGGTTTAAGTATTAGTTTAGGAAGGCTTGGTTTTGAATTTGGATCCATTCCATCATATTTTATTTGGTTGGTCTCAAATTCTTTTTTTGTGGTTTGGGAATTTTCTTCAGCTTCCATTACTACATTTTCTGGCATTTGTGGTCGTGCTTGTTCAATTCCTAATTCAACAGCCTCTTCAAACTTAATGCGGTTCATAGTATCAACAGATTATAATAATAATAATTTTTATTTGTTCTGTTCACTATTTACATACCATAGGACATGTCAATAAAATAATTAGTCATAAGAATAATACAGATGTATAACGAATGCATGGACACTATACTTAAAACAAATGTGTAGAACACAGTTAGATATCACAGATTGTCATCAAAAAACTCTTTTAAAGAATAACATTTTTTTATTTATAGGGATTTTAATTTTTGCTTAAAAATGTTTTTAGTGCAGTCTTTTAATGTATTAGGTAACTTATTGTATACAGGGTGTCCCAACGATAGAGTAAAGTAAGTTTATGCTTAACTAGAATTATTTGTGTAAATATTGTATGGACCATGGGGTAGAGGTAAGAAGTGTGCATTTTTTTAAAATATTGAAGTTATACAGGTGCCAGAAAAGCAGGACGTGAAAAGTATAATTTTTAAATAGAACACCCCATTTGATTTTAGTTTTAATTTACGTGTCCATACAAACATATTTTGTCATACAAAAGATTGGCTGAAAGTTTTAGTTCTTGAGATATTCGCGTTTAAAGATTATTATGGTCATTTTCGTGGGGTTGATGAATGGGCAATTGTTCCGTTATTTCACAATAAAAAAAATTGATATTTCGTGTGAAAAATGAGTGATATTATACTAACGTTTAGACCGAGTAGTATTTCTAATTTTCTCAACAGGGTGTTTGTTATAACCATTCAAATTTGAAAATTCTCAAATTAAAAAAAATCAGTTTTTTTTAATTGCACACCCTATATATTTTTTTCATTTTATTCGGGATTAAAAAATCTATCATTTTTGTCAAACATATCCGATATCTATCTTTGATAGTTTTCGAGGAATTTCGATTTTTCTCACTAGCTACGTTACATACGATACTATAACATTATTGTGGATCGTGGTAGCCATGGAAAACAATTGCGACGAAATAAAACAAACACCTAAGCGAGAATATTAACAGTTTTTATTAATGAGAAACAGCAATTCAATAATTATTCAACATTGCGTCTTAGTAAATGCTCAAATAGACGGCCTTCTTGCTGAATACACATATTGAGCCTTTTTCTCATGTTCTGTCTCACTTCGGATAACATAAGAGGGTCACTGTGCGACAAGCTTCGAATTCTATTTTCATGTCCTCCCTTGTTGTAGGTTTAATAATATACACCGATCTTTTATGTATCACATAGGAAAAATCCAGTGGAGTTAAATCGCATGACCTGGGTGGCCATAATATAAAGCCATTACGTCCTATCCATTTTTCCGGGTATTGCTGGTTCAAGAATTCTTACGTCCCGATAAAATGTGGAGGTGCACCATCCTGTTGCAACCACATATTTAGTCGTCCTTCTAAATTGATATCCTCAAGTAACACAGGCAATTCTTCACGTAAGAAATGCAAATAGCTGCGACCGTTAATGGATCATCAAAAAAGGGACCGATAATTTGGTCATTAAGTATACCACACCACAATTTAGTGACCAATGATTTTGGTTTTGAACTTCTCGTAGCCAAAATGGATTATCAATGGCGTAATAGTGCATATTATGCCGATTTACAGCCCCATTACTTTTAAACGTCGCCTCATCGGAAAACATTATGCAGCACAAAAAGTTGTTATTTAATTGCAGCCGTTGATTAATGATATTGCAGAATTCAATTCGTCTTGCAAAATCTTGCAATTCTTGATGAAGCTCAATGTGATAGGGATGGTACTTATACTTCAGCGTTGTTCGATTCACGTTTGATTTGGAGGTATCACATATCGTCGCTAATGTTCTAGAACTCACTTGGGGATTTTCTTGAATATTTAATAATATTTCAAGTTCTTTTCTTCATTAGCTGCCCTTTTATTAACAACTTTACGTTTGAAGTATTTAACACTACCGCTAGAATCAAATCTATCCATCAAATTTTCCAAGCCAACAGTAGTAGGTATTCGACGTTCAGGATATTTCATTTTGTAGATTAGTTGTGCCAATAAAGGGTTTTTTTCAGCCTCGCCCAACACGTATATCATATCAATTAATTCATTTGTCGAATAATCCATAATTGATAACAAGTTAAATGCGAAAACGACAAATTTAATATGTGTTTATTTTGACAAGTAGGAAACCTTTGTATCTTAGTAACGCAATTATTATTTTCCATGGCTACCAAGATCCATGCAATGCAATGTTATCGAAAATAAAGTAGCTAGTGTGAAAAAATCGAAATTACTCGAAAACTATCAAAGATAGATATAGGATATATTTGACAAAAATGATAGATTTTTAATCCCGAATAAAATGAAATAAAAATATATAGGGTGCAATTAAAAAAACTGATTTTTTAATTTGAGAATTTTCAAATTTGAATGGTTATAACAAACACCCTGTTGAGAAAATTAGAAATACTACTCGGTCTAAACGTTAGTATAATATCACTCATTTTTCACACGAAATATCAATTTTTTATTGTGAAATAACGGAACAATTGCCCATTCATCAACCCCACGAAAATGACCATAATAATCTTTAAACGCGAATATCTCAAGAACTAAAACTTTCAGCCAATCTTTTGTATGACAAAATATGTTTGTATGGACACGTAGAATTAAAAACTAAAATCAAATACGGGTGTTCTATTTAAAAATCATACTTTTCACGTCCTGCTTTTCCACACCCTGTATAACTTCCAATATTTTAAAAAATGCACACTTCTTACCTCTACCCCATGGTCCATACAATATTTACACAAATAATTCTAGTTAAGCATAAACTTACTTTACTCTATCGTTGGGACACCCTGTAGTTTTGTAGCCAAATACTTTGGACAGTTGTTAAATTGTGCTAAGGTACCTCTATATAGTATTTATTTCTTGTAACATAATTATGATGTGCTCAAAACATAGTCCATTTTTTCTCTCTGATTTAGCATACACACGCATATGCATTATTAATAAGCATGGCAATGTCAAAATCTTTAATTGTACAAAAACGTTTCTACAACTGGTACGATGGATTGATCCAACTATATTTCTTATTACTTTTTTTTGCAACTTAAAACCCCTGTTGCTTGTGGGGGATGTATCTCAAGTAATAAGGCCATATGATATTATTCATTGAAAATATGAACAATAGAAAGTAATCAACACAGACGTATCCACTAATACGCATAACTGCTTGATGCAGTAACTTTTTGGCATACTGTTTCAATATGAACATCCCAGAAACTATCATTTTGAATAGAGATTCCTAAAAACTTAACATTTTCTTGTTTAATGGACCCATTCAATGTTTTCACCAAAACACTCATGTTATTATCAGCAATACGAGTGAGATTGAAACTCATTACAAAACACTTATTGGTATTTAAAATAAGATGATTGGATAAAAACCAGTTATGTTCCTTTTCCAGTTCTACATTTGCTTTTGATAGACTACCATCACTTACTAGAAGCGAAGTATCATCAGCAAACATGACATGATTGGTACTAAAATCGTTTACATAGATAACATATAAACGGAGCCTTGAGGTAACAGAAGATATCAACATTTGATTGCCCATTTATACCAACATAATGATTTTTTCCAGATAACTTGCAAAACCATTTTAAGCTAGTACCGCGAATACCATACGTTTAGTTTTGCAACAATAATAGAATGAGGAACTAGATCAAATGCCTTACTTAGATCTACTAGAATGTTCCAATGAAGTTTTTCTTGATTTAAATTATCATAGATTATTTATGAAGGTTACGATAGCACCGCTTTACTGATTCTTCAAAGTTGTAATCGATTACAGATTACTTTTGTAATCGCAAAGTAATCGCAATACCGATTACAAAAACGATTACTTTGTTGGGTACTTAGATAATGTTATGTCTTCATCTAAGTCACACCATGTTACTTGCGTTAGTCTGATGTCATACCCGATCCCTTTGAGATAAACTTTTTCATGTAACAATTTAGTCTTTTTAACATATTACAGACAGATCACGGAACGAGTCATGACCATTCAAAAATAACTCCCACGAGATGCGTGCGAAATTTGTACTCTATAAGCAGTGTTTAACGTTGTCTGCATTTATTTTTCCAAATACTTTCTCTGTCTAACACTGACCTTACTCGCGCAAATAAAAGAACACCCACCCCCACCTGTCATGTGTGGTTCCGTAATCTGTACATCCACTATGCGCATTGCACTACGTACCAATTTCTGAGTTTTTTGAAGATAAACTTGTATGCTCATGTTCTGATCTGATCATTTATACATTTATATTATAATAAACAACCCAAGACACAAACAAAACCGTCTGTCTCGCAATCTCGCACCGCCCCCCAAGCCGACGGAGTAAATAAAAACCTCGATAAAAACATTTTTTCACAAAGTAATCATGTTTACATAACGTAATCGTGATTACACGAAGTAATCGTGATTACACAAAGTATTCGTGCTTTTTTAGGAATGCGGTAATCATGATTACAAATTCGAAAACGATTACAAGTTACACGTAAATTGTAAGCGATTACCGATTACTGAATACTCTCTAAAAAAGTAATCGCCCGCGATTACTGATTACAGTAAATGTAATCAACTACTGTAATCGATTAGTTTTTACCAGTAATCGTCCCAGCTCTGCCTGATAGGATGGGCTGATAATTTTTATAAATAGTATACCTATCACTAAAAATGTAACATTGTTCTCGTTTCACTTATAGAATAAGTGGAAATTATATAAAGTTCTATCATAATAAACTGAATGCAGTATAGCAACGAAATTATTAGATAGAAATAAATAAATTATTAATATAATTAATTACTTACATAAGATAGTAAATTTAATGTACCACATTCGTGATATGCAATGATTTTCATATAAACGTTAATACTTTAAGTAAATGCTCACAAATTTGTTAAACATTAACTTAGTTTATACACACATTTTTTAACATTAGTTTTTTATCGTTGTGCATATATAAACTGTTAGAAATTTTACACACTTTCTTCCAGGTTTTTCAATTCTCTTCTTTCACAAAATTTATTTTTGATTTTAAATCAAATCAAAACCATTAAATGAAATTGTTACTCTAAATAAAACTTCTTGAGATTTTTCACTTTTCCATCTAATTCCTCAAACTTCTGTTTCAATTATAAGGATATTGTCCAAAATTACTAAACTTGTGTCATTAGTTAAAATTAATGAAGTAATTTTTCAAATATAAATAACAAATAATAACATATATCAATGTGTCATTTAAATGATGCATTTATTCTATTAATAAACGATTTAAATGAAGTTGACACGAGCCGGTATATTGATTTATAACATATAACAATGAATGTATGGCGTCAAAGAATGGGAACTGTCAGGCGTTCTGTACCTTCATTAAGAGATGGCAGCCTGGTCGACATAAAATTTTCACTTTGCAGTAACAGGAAGTTAAAGAAAGCTATTCTCTGAAAAATATTGTAACCAACTCGAGTATTATTAATGCGCTACTAACGATCTCGACTTTCTTAATACGGTGCGCGCTCACGCGTTTAAAACGTCTCATGGTTAATCGCCGTCATAACTATTAAAAACATGAAATTTATCTACGTACGCCATGAAAATACCTGCCAACTCCATAGGTGACCATATGAGGTAGAAGGTAGGTAGGTAGGCACGATTAAACTGCTACATCAGCGCATACTTTCTCTTTAATACGTTGATTATGTACCCAATAATCTGTAAATGAAAGTTTTGACCTGAATTGGGTTAAGCGTATTTTTAGTACACTGTCATATAATATCAAAATAATAAAGACTAAATTTGCTAAGTTGACACGTTGCACAACTTGTGAGGTTATTATGACGAATTACGCAGTTATTGTTAATTCAGAATAAATAAAATTTTGGTTCACAAAGTGTTATGCAACTGTGAAGATCTGATACTTTTGAATTAGATAGTAAAAAATGTAAAAGTAGAGTACAGAATGTGACATGTATATACGTCAGCTAGATGTAGAGCTTCAATGAATTCATCGTTTTTCGTAGTAACAATCAGTACTAAGAAATTGTCTGATTGATGTAAATGTATGAGGTTTTCTAGACGTTTTTTTTCGTATACATACAGTGGCATGATTACTGCCTAACGCAAATTATTATGTGCTTGTTTAAAAGCATTCACGTTCTTGCGTCACACCTTACGTTCTTGATGTTCTTACGTTCTTAGATCTTTACGTTCTTACGTTTTACGTTCACGTTCTTTACGTTTACGTTCTTTACGTTCTTTACGTTCTTAGTTCTTTACGTTCTTTTTTACGTTCTTTACGTTCTTTACGTTCTTTACGTTCTTTACGTTCTTTACGTTTACGTTCTTACGTTCTTTACGTTCTTTACGTTCTTTACGTTCTTTACGTTCTTTACGTTCTTTACGTTCTTACGTTCTTATGACGTTCTTTACGTTCTTACGTTCTTTACGTTCTTACGTTCTTTTACGTTCTTTGCGTTCTTTGCGTTCTTTGCGTTCTTTTGCGTTCTTTGCGTCTTTTGCGTTCTGCGTTCTTTGCGTTCTTTGCGTTCTGCGTTCTTTTGCGTTCTTTGCGTTCTTGCGTTCTTTGCGTTCTTTGCGTTCTTTGCGTTCTTTACGTTCTTTAAGTTCTTTACGTTTTTTACGTTCTTTACGTTCTTTACGTTCTTTACGTTCTTTACGTTCTTTACGTTCTTTACGTTCTTTACGTTCTTTACGTTCTTACGTTCTTTTTTTACGTTCTTACGTTCTTACGTTCTTTACGTTCTTACGTTCTTACGTTCCAAGTTCTTACGTTTACGTTCTTTACGTTCTTTACGTTCTTACGTTCTTACGTTCTTTACGTTCTTTTTTTCTTTACGTTCTTTATGTTCTTACGTTCTTTACGTTCTTTACGTTCTTTACGTTCTTTACGTTCTTTACGTTCTTTACGTTCTTTACGTTCTTTATTTTACGTTCTTTACGTTCTTTACGTTCTTTACGTTCTTACGTTCTTACGTTCTTTTCTTTACGTTCTTTACGTTCTTTACGTTCTTTACGTTCTTTATTTCTTTACGTTCACGTTCTTTACGTTCTTTACATTCTTTACGTTCTTTACGTCCTTCACGTTCTTCACGTTCTTACGTTCTTACGTTCTTTACATTACGTCCTTTACGTTCTTTACGTTCTTTACGTTCTTTACGTTCTTTACGTACTTTACGTTCTTTACGTTCTTTACGTTCTTTACGTTCTTTTTATGTTCTATACGTTCTTTACGTTGATTACGTTCTTTACGTTCTTTATTTTTGTTCTACCCATTTAGTCAATATGGTGTGGTGATAAGTTATGGTAAACTAGTTTAATTGAATTTTATTTCGGGCGTGTATTTTACTTATCAATTAATTAAACTTTAAAACTATATTACAATTCAGCTCACTGTTAGCCAAAAATGGATGATACCTACTTATCCGAAATTTTATCTGGTATCTTGTATTTATGGCGAGAAATAGGGTTTCTTGTTGCTTATTATAATGGTAAAATTATTTTTGAAAGCGTATTTGAGAATTCGTTATCGAGTTCTGATTGGTTAGTCTCAGTACTAGTTTGTTTTGGGGATTGCGTAATTAGTGCAGCTGTGGGATTGTGACTAGGGGTGTCCGTCTAATAGTCACGAATTATATAGGCTAGCGGGTTTACAGACATCGTGTCGCGTGTAGTTGTTTTCGTTTAGGTCTCATGGTGTAAGTGGGATTTGCTATCACGCCGAGTTGCATTACTATTAAATTAAAAACAACACACCAATATAATCTTTATGAAACGAAAAAAAATTATATGTACTTATGGGTCGAATTATAGGCCAATGAAAATAATTTGTTTGCTCAAAAAGTTTCACTCTATAACGTATCGAATATCGCTTTGGTAGAAGCCTACTGTTTTATTTCTTCCCAAAACTTAATTTTTGTGCATTATAAACTCAATAATTGAAATTCCACCGTAGATTTTTAATTTTCTTGTAGAAAAGGTATGCGAATGTTGTGTAATTTACCACGAACCTTTTTCTGAAACAAAAACACGTTTGAGGGATCGTAAAAAAAATAACGAATTTTCATCACAAAGAGTACAGGTTTTTTCATCTTAATAGTTTGAGATTAGAGTTTAAGTAAAAAGTTGACGTTTATTGGAAAAATTGAAATTTGAAATATTTAAAGTTTATAATTAAAAATACTCCTTCACAAAGTTAAAATTCAATATCGACATGATAAAAAGTCAAGTTTTCACAAACTTTTGTAGAAATATTATAGAAATGAGCATCAGAGATTATACTTTTATCAGGTCTCTCACAAACATAATTTAATGTTTTTCCACACTTCAAAGCGCAGTTAGAACAAGATCAACAAAAGAAAAGTTAATCTGATTTGATAAGAAAAAAATGAAGACCTAGCTTGGATTCAAGAGTTCACTCAATTGCATTAAAAATAACGTTTTAAGAGTAAATGGCAATGTAGAAATAATTACACAAATTGTGTCGTAATTATACAAATAAATGACTCATTTCTAAATCTGCTTATTAATCGGATATATCTGATCAACCAATGGTAACTTTCTAGAAATTTTATCATCGGTAAACACATTAATACTGAAAGCTTTGTTAAAGCTAAATAAATAAGAGATTGTTTTTCACCCTAACTTTAGATATTGCTCTACTTTTTCTACTAAGTAGCTGACAACACCTTTCATTGGATAAATGATTTTATGGTGGTACTAATTTTCACATTAGTTAAACGATTATAAACTGTTTTTCTTTATCGATCTTGTCACACGATTATCTTTATGGCAAAAATACAATCAACAAACCCAAATTAGACTGCACGACTTTGAATTATTATTTACTTATTAAAGTTAAACTATGAAAACCTTTTATCGATTGATTAAATTTAAATTGTAACATGTATGTAATTGTACCGTAAAGAGGGGTGACTATGATCAATTTTAAAATGTATTTTAACAAAAACGGCACGGAATTCAGACGTAAAAAAATGCAGTGTGTTGGCCTAACATACATACAAATGCAGAAGAATTTAAATTTTTATATTAAAATTGATGAAATAAAAAATAAATCGTTGCTGATAAAAGTCATTCTTTAAGTGGGGCTACTTTGATCCTGTTTTGACGTGCGCCAAACTACCCCTCTGGTATCTAAACTTATCATTCTCGCCCGATTTGCAAATCGACCAAGCGATTTTGTTTCATGCCAAGTTTTATGTCATGGGGTGTGTACGAACACAACTTTAAAACGTTTATTACAAAAAAAGAGTCGTAGAACATTAAAACATATACTCTGTTTGGAAGCTGATATTGCAGATCAACAGTTATAGCACTTTGTCACTGGGTGTGAACTTTTCAAGTAACGGATGTCAGATAACCTTTTCTTCTCGTTTTTCTTGAATTTCGGTGTTAACAATTTATAGATTTAAAATGTATTGTTTCCAAGTGTTAATGTATTGAAGATTGAAATTGTTTAAAAGTTTTTTTTCGATGGCTAAGATGTTTAGGGTATTTAAAATTAAAAGAGTAAATTTCATGTCGATTAAATAAAACGTAATTATTATGAGTTTTTGTTATGAACGAATAAGTTCAAAAGTAAATATGTAATTAAAAATTTTCATTAATTTTATTAAATACATAAATAATAAGTTTACCTCGAGTAGGACTTGAACCTACGACCTGTACTTTGCTAGAGTACCGCGCTAACCCTCTGCGCCATCGAGAAACAGGATCCAATCGATGTAAATTTTGTCTTTATATATGTAGAACTGAAGTAAATTCTAAATATAATGAGATTACAATCAAATTACTTATATTAATGGACTATGAGCCAGCAATACCGCAAGGATTCACACATACCAAAGCAACCTGACTAATTTTAAATTATTATGGGTTGTTGTTATGAACTAATAAGTTCAAAAGTAAATATGTAATTAAAAATTATTATTAATTTTATTAAATACATAAATAAAAAGTTTACCTCGAGTAATATTTGAACCTACGAC
>JARFJB010000974.1:1097500-1195000 GCA_036346205.1 Vesta saturnalis
TGTATCACCTGTTCATTATAATTAATATTTATCTTAATGAAGATCGATCCTAATTCCCGGCAACGTCGTCCCATAGTGTTTCCACATGGGGGTCACCAGAATTAATTTTAGTTACAATATTTAATTAAATTTGTTTATTCTATTTCCGTTTAAAATATTCTTTATTTTACATTATTGTGACATTTGTTATAGCCCGAATAAGCTTCATTTCCAAGGTAGTGACAATCTTGGATCTCGACCCAACGATCAAAGCAAGGGCAACAAAGAATAAGAATAAATTTTAGAGCTGAAGGGCAATATAATTTTAGTCGACTTAGCTTCTAGATACTTGATTTTAAGGTTCATTATCTTAAGAGTTTCTTGCCGTAGGTTTATCAAATAATTTGAGGTACCTAGAGCAGTTTAAGTATATGACGTAACATTTTCTAACTTTTTTCACAACGTTCGCATTACTACCTTCATTCAAAATTTAAAGTCTAGATGTTTTGATTGCATCCACTTATCTAGTGATTTATTGGTTTTACAGAAATTTGTGGCGCCTTTGTAACCTTTTTGGCCCGATTTCGACGTTATGAGTTATGACGAGGGCCATTTTGCAGTACAAGCAAGAGCCCCACCCACATCTCTGAGCTATGCTCGCATATTTCCTTCACGGACTGATGCTCAGTAAGGGATGGCCTGTAACAACTTACCACTGATGGCTATGGCAGAATGCCTAAATATCTTTACTGGTACTGCAGATATGTCGTTTTTACAAGGCGAAACAAATTGTTATCGGCGCACTAATTTGATGAAACCGCAAATTTTATTGCAAAAATTGTTTTTTCACTACGTAGACATATTTTTGGACCGATTTGCTTTTCTAACACAAATTGCACAAGGCGTGTGTCTGGTACTACAAGTTCCAGTTAAAGTTCTTCTTGAACGATACTCATCATCTTAAGGCGCCGTCAAACTTTTTCAACGTCTGAACTGTTGCAATCTACTGAAACCACGCTTTTACCAGGGTCGACTGTTTAATTCCTGCGCGTTGTTTTTAATAATTTCAAGTTTAAAACTGAATCAGTATTCGTTTTGTCATGGGTCATCGGTGTTGGGAATTTTCAAGCACCTTCAGCGCTTTCAGAGATAGATGACTGTAGGTTTAAATCCATTTATTAACTTCCGTTTGATGGCTGAAATTTCTACGTCGCTGGATTTATGCTTTTGTTTGAGCGGGCAGCAAGCTCATTTTTACTAGTGGTTCCCTGGAACGTCGGAAACACATCCGTTGGTAGTTTTGTTTTATGACTGTGTCGCGTCTTATAATTAATTAGGATTGCACCATGCCGTTCTTTTGGTTTGGTACCACATCAAGTGACTTAAATGTGAAATCAGGCATAAGGTAAATGAGACCTTTTAGTTCCCTGTCGGACAACGGTTTCATTGTGGGCAAGGTTGTTAGCTACAGATTTTTAGTATGGGAGTAGGAAGTTGCACTAAACCAGTCCTAAACCAAGTGAGGTGCGATTGAACCTGCATCAAAACGACAGCATGATTTATCACAGTGATACCCTCTGGGCTCATATTCTCGCCAAGTATTGTACTGATGTTCGCTTTTGTAAAAACGTATACAACAAGGTTCTTTCAGCTGATCCGTAGACCATGATGGTAATTAAAAATTATTATTATGATGGTAATTGCACTTTTCGAATGGTTAACTTTTTTCGGGGTATTTTACGCCACGCCTATAAATACATTCCCATTCTTGGTTCATCATTGAATTGTCTTATTAAGTTTACAGTTTGGAGATTTCATAGTATCATGTTTATTAAAATACTGGTTGATGGTGATTCCGCTAATACGTTTTCAAAACGTTAAACATTTCGCCCAGTCTGGTCCAAATACCCTTTAGCAAACATTCTTAGTTCCAAATTTGACTTTCGATTTTATAATGTCGTTTGCCAACCAAAATTTTAATGTTGGTCTATGGAATTTGTATTAAGCGTACGGAAAAGTATCTAGTAATTAATGAATAAATACGAGCCTTTTCATCCGTGGAGTGACTTTAATCAAATCAATATTGGCCCACCATGCTGATCAATGACACTCGATGACACAATAAGCAACTAACGTATTTTTTTGAGAAAAATTCAAATCCGCCCACAATTGTACATGAAACGCTTTTATTTCTTTATAAAATATGTCACAACATACCTTTTCAGTGGTTGAAATGCACTAAAATGCATGCGAAACGAAGGGCCACACACAAACAGATGAGTTTATATGGAAATAAACACTGATAGTTCGAAGAATAGGTGATGCGGTGTTGTTAATTTAAGTTTTAAACTGTCGGTTCGATCACAGGCTTTAGGAACATAAATATGAAGCTGTAATCAAAGTCGCCTTCCGATAGATGTCACTGCACTTTACGGTAATTTGTATGTACATACGTTGATTAAAAAAAAGTTTTTCCACACCAGATTTGAATGCAAAATATTTATGTTTAATCATCCTAATCATTTGCCTTTAAATACAAGTTTATATTGAAATTAAACAAATTTTGGGCTAAAGCGGTTGTTAAGGCGCATTAGATAACGATCCTTAATAAAGCAGGTTATGTTTTATTTCGTGTTTGTAATTTATTTTTGAAGACCATAATTGTTCAGTGCACTACACAATTCCGATGATGTTCGGTTTTAACAAAATGCATTTTGGTATTGCCATGTTTTTTAACGAAAGTTACATTACTCACATTTATATATGTTATTTATATTGACTTTTGTAACTTGTTAACCGATTCAAAAATTTTTGTAGAGTCCAGACATTCAGGTTAAAATTTGAACGCATTCGGTTTCAAGTTCTTGAGTTATTAACCGAAAGAGAAATCAAACACCATCCATTACCTCTAACTAAGTCACCGCAAACTAGATTTAGGTCATATACTTGTGTAAAACTTAAATGCAATCGCTTTTCAAAATTTTGAGATATTGCGTTCAAAATATTTATAACAGATACGCATGCACGCATACATGAACGCTTTCATTACAGTTGACGGGAGTCATTAAAGGACCCCCAACATTTAAATGGCAAATGGCTTTCGGGATTTGGCTAAATTTTTAATATGTTTAGATTGTAGTTATTCAAAGACTACCATAGGCAGAAAGTCGAAAATGGACAATTTTACGCTACGTCTATCAATTTACGGATTTTGGCAAAAGGTCATCAAGCATAGGACACGTGCCTTAACATATGTACCTAAAAAGTATTGTCATTCAAAACGTCACGTCTTTCAATTAGTTGAAAAATCAAATCGAACAGTTTTGCCGTAAAATTGTGATTTTGAAGAGTCGTATAAATGGATTTAGAAACCGTTTACCCTGTTATATCAGTAATCCAACACTGCCAGGGCTAATGAATAGAACTGATGGCGATAATAATCTGGTTAAAAGGAAATAGCCATTTTCAGAAGAAATGAGAATAAGGCCACCGCTACAATCACAGATTTGAACAGAACTTGCGCTAATTGTTTTCGGCTCCTTAATGAAATAGTTTATTGAAAATTACCCAGCTTGCTTTGAAACTCACATCAACCCATACTTTGATTTGTAATGGTAATAATAATGGCGTAGGATGTCCGTATCGTTAGAGTAAATATTTTTATTCTTTAAACATTTACATACCAGAAAATGTGATGGTCGGCACCACTTGGATGGCAAGGGTTTTAATTTGAGCATTTACTTTCAAAGTTGCGATCTGTTAATAGTCCATATGTTATTAAAGGTCAGCAATTTCACATTTTTCAAAAATCCGACGAAAAGAAGTGATATACGGGGACAAGATATTTTAGCGAAGAAGATTTCAAATCCGTAGCCCCGTTACAAAAAAAATAATTTCGGAATTGTATACGTTTGGTGATTCAATATCTCGGCAAGGTGGACAAAGACGTATGTACCAAAAGGACCTTTACGTTTTTATGCAAGATGGAAACGTTTGTCGGGTGAGTTTTGAAAATTATTTTCACTATCCAAGTAGACAGCCTGTAAGTATCGCATTGCTACAGCTAAAGAATCGCTAATGGAAAGATTCGTACCTAGCTATATTGGACTTGAAGCCATTGCAATATTGACGGACCTACTCCTATATATCAAAAAGTAATAACTTTCGTGTCTTAAAACAATCTTACAATGTGATAAAAGTCACCACTTAGTAAAACGACTCATTGTAGCTCCAGATGGATATATACTAGCAATCCAAGGTCCTTATTTTGGACTAATGATGCCAAAATGCATTTGATGAGTTTAATGGAGATGGGATGCAATAAGAGCATGGTTTTGTAACAACCTTTTTTTTGTGGTTGTATTAAAAAGTACATTAATTTAAGAATCGTTCATTTATTTGGCGTAATATTAGAAAAGTTTTTAATTATTAATATGTAGAATTGAGAATGGCAATTTAATTGGCATTTCCTAGAACAAATCTTTTGGGTGTAATATTACATAAATAGTTTTAGTTCCCTTTCTTAAAAAATTGGATTTATATTATTGTATTCGCGCAAGCGTGAAGACTTTTAGGGGAATACACTTGAGTTATTCTGAAAGCTTTTTTAATTCACTTAATGCTGAATGTTAACAGCAATAAGCATGATTTTTACTTAATTTTTTATATTTTGGTGCCATCAGAATTTTGGTGGTAAGTTATTTTTTTCTCATTATATTTAAAACTAAAGCCTTTGCTTTTTTTTTTAGGTACTTTTTTAAGTACTCACTTTTAGTACTCACTTTTAAGTACTTTTTTTTAAGTACTTACTTTTAAGTACGCACTTTTTAATCATTTAATTTATACTTAATTTGTTTTAGATTACATTATTTTATTTGACTAATAATCTTTAATGGCACGTATAAGTCAATATTTTACTGTACTATTATTTTAAATGGCAAGTTTTACTTGAGTTACCTTTACAACAAGTTCTACATACTTTTACAAATAAATTTGGCGAATTAAATTCCATATTTTAAGGATAACTAAGCAAGACATTGACCTCACCATATGAACCATTCTGCTTCATAGTACCTGTACAGTGTATGTACAGAACCGTTAAAAGGTAAAGTTTTTTTATAATTTAGTATAGTTTATGACTTCTGAATTTTTTTCGTTTTCAAACATATATTAAATAAACTTATGTATAACTTGTTATTTTATTTTCATTTGTGTTAATTTGTTTATAGTATTCAATAACTAGGTTTTGTTGTTCCTAGATAGATATATAAAAAAACAAATGGCGCTCGAGAATTTATCATTTTTTCATAATTTTAGATAACATTTTTTTGAATTAAGGATAAGTGAAAATAATTAAGCTGATGAAAAGCATGCAGTATTTCAGGTGCGTTAATTGAACCCTCCCATCTTAATCAACCGATGAGCCGACGGCAGTAGCGAAAATCATTTGGTAATTATTTTTATTAATTAAAATTATTTGATCAATTTATTACATCATCGCTTTGTTTTAACATTATAAGTTGGCCCAGTTTTAGTGTTTATACTGTTTTAATGTTGCAGTTTCACCAAGGTGATATTCCATACCTGCTTGACGATGTGGAATATCAAACAAGATGCCGGCTTTTCTTGAACGGGGCCAAAACCAAATGTCGATTGAAGAAGCAAATGAGTGCCGCATAATAACAAAACAAGGTGGATAGTTGAAGCCAGAAACGGTCACCTCAAATCCATATTTAAGTTTCTTGATCAAACAATTACAACTCCACATGTCGAAAACCTTACCTATTTCTATCGTATTGCTGGAGTGATAATAAACAAGTTTCAACCTCGCGTTCTTATGTTAGGCACTAACGAAGAGCTGGCTCCAGTTACTGGAAAAGCAAGACAGCTTAATATTATACAAACCTGGTGGAAGTAGAAAATCTTCGTAGATAGAATTCTCGTTGGTTGAAATACATGGGTATGATTTAGGTGACTTCCTTATCTCACTTTGAATTATCTTCGAGAGCTCACTGTAGGGGTATACCAAGTTAACATGGCCCCATATTACAATCAAGATAAGTTGCAACGAGATGAAGAAGAATTCCATATAGATTACCTTAATAATGAACCTGGTTTTATAAGAAATACATTTTTCGCACTTTCGCAATGCGACAAGCATCAATTGTGGATTGCTTACAACCCCACTGAAAGGCAAGAAGTAGATGAGAATGTGGAGGATCTAATTATTGGTTACTACTGTCCGTGCAAATCAGGCGCTAGAACTTGCAACATGTGCGCACATTGCTAGTGTTTTGTGGTTTTGTGCGTTATCAACTTGGACGCAGCTAGTAGAGGTGAACAACATGATCCAAGCATTGCAAATAATAACAATTCGATGGAAGTGGATACTGATTAGGTTTGCAAAAGTGCCCTATGGCCCATATCGTTGTTATTACTTGTATTGTTTGCCGTTAATAAATAGTTTCGTTAAACTCTTGCACATCACATTTAAAATAGCACTTTCATATTGACAACATTGGCGAGCTAGCAAAACTGTATATCTTGTATAAGGAAACTTACTTTTGATGCAATAGAAACAGCTGAGATGATTTTGATCAAAATTGGTATTGGAACACCTCGTAGTATCCACTATAACACTGCATAAACAATTTAGTTGAAGGAGCGCATTCAAGGGTGGTGTTCTCTGGTGCGGGTATCGAATGCTTATTAATACTAGTATTGGTACCGTGTTGTGGTAACACAGTTTGCAGTTTCGTTCTCTACACGAAAATATTTATAACTAAGGGACTAAGCATTGAGTTAGTATACGGACAGAAAGCAAGTGGTGCACATTCCGGTTCCAGCACGCTACAATAACGGATAACTTCAAAATTTTTACAATCGACTAAATTCTGTCGTTGGATAACAATAAAATCGCCATATTTTTGTAACTGCTCCGGAAACCAAATTTCGTAAATTTCGAACTATAGGTAACGTAAATGCACTATATATATATATATATATATATATATATATATATATATATATGTATATACTATATATACACTGATATAACACTGATTTTTGACTGTTAAACATATACAGGGTGTTTCGGTGATATTGAGCCAAACTTAAAGTGGTAGTTCTCTCTTAAATATAAGTTCACAAAATAAATTTCAACTCAAAATGACTTCATTTAAAAGAAACAAATTGATTACGAGCATAACTCGTGTAAATTTATACTAATGAAACCTCGCACGAATAATAAAAAATAAACATCTTTAATTTGGCTATTTCAGGTTATCTAGATGTCTTCCAGTGGCTCCTTCCATATCTTTTACGCCACTGGATCAGTTTCGTGTTATCGTTTTTATTATAGAATACTACACACCTGCTGAATTAACAGATATGCATTTTATTTACGGTGCTGCAAATGGGAACAGTATAGAAACCGCTTGTGTTGTTTAAATAATTTTGGACTTCGGACGAAAAATGAGGAGGTGCTCCATCATACTCAAATATCAGCTTATTCCGAATACCTAGAAGAATATGCTCCAGCAATTCCAAAAGAGAATTAGTTATGAATACATGATAAACTTGACGTTGGGGAGGGGGGAAGGTCTAATAAAAAATATCGCTAGCCAGACATTAACTGAAAACCGTTGTTGGTAACCACGTACGACGGTATCGTGAGGGTTCCTGTGACACCAGATATGGATGTTGCGTGTGTTGAACATACCATCCCTTGTGAAACACGCCTCATCCGAAAACATCACATCCGAAGCAAAAGAAAGCACAACTGCAGATTTCTCCAAAAACCAGTGACAAAATTCTGTTCTAGGTGCAAAGTCTGTTTGATCTAGCGATTGAACTTTCTGCTTTTTAGAATATTGTCGGTCTTGATGTAAAAATCTCCAAACCGATGTGAGAAGCAAAATTAACGTGAGCCACGGCACGAGTACTGCTGGATGGATTTTCTGCTACGCGCTCTAAAATCTCCTCTTCAAAACGCAATATTCGCCTGAGCCTCATTTGTCCAGAGGGCTGAGAGCTCCAGTCTCTCTTAAACGTGCATCATGCGTTGGAAAATTTTACGGTTTGGATACCGCCGATCAGGAAAACGTTGTCGATATAAACGCAAAAAATACGAAACTGATGCACATGCAACAGTAAATAAATATGCCTATAAAAAGTACCTATCAATTTTATTAATGATTGACTGGTTCGGTGTCGTAAAGACAGGGTAAAGTGGTGCCAACCCTGAATATCTACGCCACTGGAAGACATCTACAAATCCTGAATTATCCAAATTAAAGAGGTTTGTTTGTTTATTGTTCATGCTAAGTTTCATCAAAATCGGTTTAAATTTATACGACTTATAACCAAAAATTGTTATACACCCTATATCTTTTAAACGAAAAGTCATTTTGAGTTGAAATTTATTTTTTCAACTTATATTTAAGAGAGGAACTACCCGTTTAAGTTTGGTCCAATATCACTGAAACACCCTGTATATATATGTTGCTATTTTTTTTTGGTGCTAATAGTAAGATCTAAACGTTACTCACTTGTATATTTTATCATTGAATGCACCATTAGTAAAATATCTGGGCGTTCTTGGAGATATATTCTTTTCAAAATTATGTTTTATCATTAAAAGTCCCTTTGAAGTTCTTACAGTAAGGCTAGTTTTTTCGCTGGTACAAATTTTATGCATGTCAAAAAAAATTCTTTCTGTGGCAATGTTGAATCCCAGTCAACACACGCACATTTCAACAAGCATTAATATGTTGTTGTGTGGTATATCTTCACTCTGGAAGTAGTAAAAAGCTCGAACAATTATTTGCAATAGAAACACAGAAACTTCTTTTATTTTTTGACTAGTAGTATATTTTTTAATACACACAATTTTATCAAAATGTTCCTAATCATCTTTATGAATATCAGGGTATTGTTTTTGAAAAACAGTTAATGAGTTTCCAGCATCTGACCACATAGGTACTTTTTTCAGCACTACTCAAAGAAACGATTGTGAATCTTCGTGTTACGGCCATTTATCCAAATAGACCATGCAAATAGTATAAAGCATGGTCATTGGCGCTGTAAATTGAGTTACAGCTAGGTCTTCTCCTTTGCTTACCATTTTTCCTATTAAGAATCTATGTGGAATATTTTTTTTGATAGCGAAAATCACTCTGTAACGGTTTGAATATTTTTAATATTCTTTCTATCGAAGGTAGTATAGCTAACCATCTGGTTTTCCTGCATCCTAACAGTTTTTGGTAATCAACATTAGGAAACACAACATTCTTTTAATCGAACAGTAAAATGTAGAAATAGCCATATATTTGCCCAATAATGGTTTCGATATCAATAAGCAAGCAGTAGGCTGATGTTTGAATACTGTTATGAAAGATATAAGTAGCACAATTCACCCCAACTGCAGGTCTTTTAAGTACCTGATGAGCTTTATGAAAAACGATATTTTGGCCATGCCTTCCTGCTCCTCCAAAATTGCGGTTTGTGCTCTCAGCGCACATTGCCATTAGTTTTGTGGTTAGTTCGTATTGTCAACGTTTTAATAATATATTGGGATATAATTTCTGAAGTTTCACCTGGAGTATGGGACAAATTTTTACGCTAGCGTGATTTGAACAATCGGTATAGATTGTTACAAAATTGAGCATTCCAAAATGATTTTGTGTGGAGTTTAATCATTATTCTTGTAAAATGTTACACACAATACTTTCAGACTTGGTTCTAGCACATGAAAATGCTTGTTGGAAGCAACTTTTTATTGCAATCCATAGAATGGTTGTGGATCACGTTGTAGTATGACCAAGTACACTCCATAGCAGATAGCTTTTGTTCTTCATTTCTAAATGCGTTTTTGCGAAAAAAGACGACACTTTGATAATACTTCAACAATTTCTGCCTTAAGTGTCGGTATGTATTGAACCATATCCGCCTTTCCACTATGTGCAAGTCAAAACCGTTTTAAGCACATCACTATCTGAGGTTGTCTTTTTAATAAATGGATATTTACTTTCCAAATATCGATTAAATGTACACTTTCTTGGCATTTTCTACCATCCTAGACATACATTATACTATAACGATTATTTATTTAAAAACAATTATTTATTAACACTTAACCATAACTAACGAACTGTTGACACTATATTTATTTACACGCACAGGTATATTTATTTTCGGCACGTATAAGGTACCGTCGCAAGCAAACTCTTTTCGTGTTAGACTTGATACCTAGTACTGCCTCATAAGCGGGATCACTCACTATTTATTTAAGTCGACAAAACTACTAAAAAAGTCTCGTAAATTGTAGAACTTGTGATGTTATCCTATAGTGTCTTATCTCAAGGTCGCGCTATCTTTTTGTACTTTCTAGGCCTTGATTAATTCCTTCTAAACAATGAAATGTCAGAAAAGTTTAAAAAAGTGAATCTCCCGTATAGTATGGGACGAATGGTTGCCTTACCTCAACCTAATTAGTGCCTCATGCTCCATATTTTGCAGTTATTAAACCTGTATGGGGCTCACCATTGGCGAGGTGCAAGAAGGCGACCAAGGTATTTTTATCGAATTAATGACTACTGACTTCAAATACTCAAAATATACAAAAGGGCCTCACAATTTCTTTTGATATAATGAGCCGTTTTTGAACAAACAAACAAAATACATAATCACACCAATGCATTGGTGGCTTTTTACTCTAAAACAACTTACTACTATCCAAATTCGGCACTTTGTATTTTACCTTTGTTCAAAAATGACTCATTCTATCAAAAAGAAAAACATATAGCAAGAGAAGTTTTTTTGTATATTTTGAGATAGGACAAGTAAATCGACACGCTTTGAATAATTCAGTGGTGTACCATCGACTCCATAAAAAGGCATTGGTCGATTTCTTTTATCCACGCCAATGGCGAGGCCCATAATATTTTAATATCTCCAAAATATAGATCATGCTGATTGCATTAAAAGAGAGGTTTCTTGTATGTTTTGAGCTCGGACATTAAAAAATAAAACGACACAATATCAAAAACTCAGTGGCGTACCAAGAAGGCCTTGGTCGATTTCTTTAACGTTAACAGCTTGTATCTTGTGCTTGGGGACCTATGTTCATATGAACTCTTTTTCTTATAATTGCCCATAGAACGACGACCCTCTTCAATATCGAATCGTACTTAAGAACCACCCAGTGGCATATACATTTTCAGAAACATACACTAGTTGACGTAAAACAAATTTTTTTAGTTACATTTTTTTGTTTTTCTGAAATACAGTTTATTTGAAAAAGACAAGTTTTATGTTTATTTTATTATATTAGTGTATTCAATAAATTAGTGAACATTATTCATAATCAACAAAAATTTATAAAATTAACTACATGACTGGAAAGGGTTGAAAACAAATTGCAAATGCATTAAAACGTTTTGTGTAAATGTAACATAAATCAATATATTTAAGTTCAAAATAAGTTAACGAATTAAAAGCTACAACTGTTAAATAATTTTAAATGAAGTATATCTTTGTATTTACATCCAATTAAGAGATTGTAAACGAACCGCAACAGCTAAAATCATGATCTAAGCTGTTTGAAGGTTAAAAAAAAGAGGTAGCAAGAAATAAAGGAAGTAAAACTTTACCAAGACCATTTTAGTGTTGGACCTAAAGGGTCATATGATACCTATGGTGTACTATTATTAGACATCATATGTATAAATACGCCAAAGAAGGCGACATGTATAAAAGAAATTAGAAAATATGAATTTTTTTGCCGTCAGTTATTAAATACATAGTTGCTTAAATCTACTACTGATTGTATATAAAATTTAAAAAGACATAGAGGTCATATAAAGAAATCTGACCAAAATAATAAATATTGTGTTAATGCGTTGAACTTAAGTACCTAAGTGAATGCTTAACAAGAATGTGTGTTTAACTCAATGCTATTAAAAGAGATCGGAAACATATACAGTCTATAAAATAGTTATAATTTCGGTTAAATAACACATTTCCCTATCAATTTAGAAGAATTGTTAAAATGGTGCTTAGGTATAAAACTTTAATAAATAATAAGATAAATATTAAACAATTATGCAAATGTGTGTTGAATTGGGACAGTATTACAAACTAAATAGTAAAACTGAAATGTACTTAAATCATCCCTTACACCTGTAAGCGAAAACAGATGTATAATGGTTGGTGATTAATTATCGAAATTATTCCTTAATTATGGAAAGGAAAGAACCAAGAAATCGTTTCGAAGAGATTGGAACAGTGTTGTACCACCTACTTTTGAGGTATATTACGAGTGATGTTGTGACGTGGGAATGTTCAGGAAGAGAAAATCTAATATTGGATTACCTATTATCAATTAAAAAGAATTTTTTATGTTTCTTGAGATAAGACAGTCTGCCATTAAATTTAATTTTCAAATTCATTGTAAATATTACTTGATTAAATAAATCAATTGGGTATCGCAACTCGACTATTGAATGCGTGCGGATATAATTTTAAGAACTAGATTCCATGGATGACAGGACTTATATAAAAATTTACAATGTATTTGTCCATAATATCATATAATAAAATTGTTAAACTGCAATGTTTAATTTGA
Organism: Vesta saturnalis; assembly: GCA_036346205.1. Lineage (NCBI taxonomy): Eukaryota > Metazoa > Arthropoda > Insecta > Coleoptera > Lampyridae > Vesta > Vesta saturnalis. The sequence goes on from JARFJB010000974.1 coordinate 1,110,105, forward strand.
TATTGTGGTAATATGATTTTACCTTTGTCATCATTTATTCCAGTTAGCACAAAATAAGGTAAATAGCACTAGTATATTAAGTTTTGAAAAGGGACTTATGATCCAAGCTTGTTTTAGTAACTTAAGATTGATAAAGAATTCCAGAGTATATATGAATTCATTGTGACATTGGCATCCTAACATCAGGCAGTGAGAACACAAAAAAAATTAATTAACCCTTTGTTGCATATTCAGTCATATATGATACGTACCAAAATTTATATTTTTTGAAGCCTTAGAATTTAAAGGTGGAATAACTGCATGATGTAGCATATTTGCGACCGAGAAATAAACGCGTGAAAATAATCTCGGCATCCATACTATTAAAATGTACGTCATTGCGTATTTTGTAAGTTCACACCCGCACATTGCATTCTGCAGTTGATGTTTCAATTTTTTAAGGGGTAGTTTTATTAAGTAAGACAAAGTTTGGTGATTGGAAAAAATAATTATTTGTAGTTTGTCTATTGCTGTTTCCTATGAAGTAAGTTCACGCAATAATTTATGTATGTTTGTATGAATAAAATTTAATAAAAATTGTTTTGATTCATGTATGGGAATCATGCGTCTATAAGTACCTACTAATAAAAACTTTGTTGGTTCCAGATGGATCCGAAAATATTTTACGGAAACAATTATCGGGCAATGTCTATATGCCTCCAGAAGTTGCCGAATCAGAAACCCCTTCGCAGTTTTTCAAGTTCCTCTTTGCTAAGGAATAACTACCGAATCAAATTTATATGGCTCACAGACGCGTATAAACCGTCCGGTAAATCTCACAGATGAAGAAATAGAGCAATGTATTGGCACCTGATTATATATGTCTATTATACAATTGCCACAGCCTACGAATTATTGGTCACGGCATTTATGGATCCTACTGTATCTACACTTATGATATGTAACACGTGGGAAGAAATCAAACGATTTATTCATTTAAAAAATAACGACAACTTTACACCTCGTAGCACACCTGGTCATGATAAATTATTCAAGATAAAATCTTTAAAAGAAAGGCTGAGTAAAATTCTAGTTGAACAACGTTCTGCGGTAGACGAACAAATTATCCCCACTAAAGCCAGATCGACAATAAAACAATATAATTAAAAAAAAAAACACACAAGTGGGATTTCAAAGTATGTGTTTTGAGCAGAACCTCTGGATTTAGTTACAGTTACGACATTTTTGCTGGCTCTCAAAGCTACATCGTTCCTGATAATGCTCCTGATTTGGGAACCAGTAGTAATGTGGTAGCAACCATAATATTTTTTTTGACAATTGGTTCACCAGCGTTTACTTGACCAAAAATGATATTCTCCGTTTTGGAATTGTGCGCTTGTTTCAGGTTGTAAAATGGAATTCAAGAAACTTAGAAGAGAATCTTGGCAAGAGAAACCTGCTATCAAACACGCTGTAAAATTAAGCATTATTTGCTGGTATGACAATAAAATTGTCTCCACTTTACCAACTTACGTCGGAGCGCAACCAACTGGAATTAAGCAATGATTTTTTGGGAGTGCGAAATGCTACAAGAATGTGGACTGCCCGCAAACCATCCTAAAATATAACGAATACAGAGGAGGCGTATACTTATTAGATTCTATGCTTGGTTACTGTCGCATCAAAATTAGATCCAAGAAATGGTATTCTTGTATTTTCTTTCATTTTATAAACATGTGCGTTGTAAACAGTTGGTTTTGATGGAGAAGGCAGAATGATACTTAACGTAGCTATTGCAGATGCCTTATGCAACAGTGGGAAATCTATATAGATTAGAAAGCGTGAATGACCTAGCGGCAATCTTGAAAATGCTTATTTGCAGAAGAAAAAACGTGGCCCTGCGAATGAAATTCATCAAATTGAAGTTTGAAAAGACGGAATAGATCATTTATCGAAATGGAGACAAAATTATAGAAATAGGTGCAAACATCCGTCATATATTGTGTAAAATGCCAAATATCGCTTTGCTTAAATAAAGACAGAAATTGTTACATTCGGTTTCATACCGAATAACTGAGCGAGACCGGTCATTAGTGCATTGTGTGTCATACAGGGTGACCCCTTCAGAATGAAAATACTCGCGTAAAAAAGTTATTTATGGACGGATTTGAACAGCGTTTTTTTAGAAGATAGATCTCCAAAAGCTCCATCTTGATGTAAAATTTTGAGATAGAGATTTTACCTAAAAAAATTCGGTTCAAATCCGTCTATACACAACTTTTGTACGCGAGTGTTTCCATTCTTAATGGGCCACCCTGTACATAATATGACACCTGTTTTTTGTAAAAATTTTAATAAAATTATCGTGAATCTTCATTCACGATATTAAACATTAGTAATCTTCAGTAGGGTTGGTTATTAAAAATATAATTAAAGATATTGAGGAAGATGAAGATCGTTGCACAATTTAAACTAAAGGGATCCTACCTAGATTTGACAAAGCTTAATTCCTATTAGAATTCCATATAGTTATATAAACACTCAGCATTGGAAATAAATTTTGAGCTTAAGAAAATAAAAATTAGATGAATCTATTTTTCTGTTTTTTGTCAAAATTTAAATTAATCGTAACAAATGTAAACCGTATTTATATTACAATCACACATTAAATAATGTGTAATCAATGTTTTTAACTATTCCAATACCTACATACGTGTCCACTACGGTGGTCACTGGTGACTTAATGTAATTTCAGCCCAAAATTGTGCACACGTTTCGATACAGAAATGACACCCAATGTGGTGGTGAGGGATTAGGTAACACTTCAAGTTTTAAAACAACGGTGAACCCATATTAATATTTTTATATTACAAAATAAAATTGGGAATTGCTGTATTAAAATTAATAAATCTTCTCATCTAACGAAGATTAAGAATGTATCACCACATAATTTTCTAGGTACATATTGACTCAGATCGTCACGAAGACCATGTACACTACAATACACTGTTAAAAATCTATAAAAGCCTTAAATTCAAATTGTCACCTTGTTTTTATCACTACATATTGCACAGTGACATGAGGGTTTTAAAATTCTACATTACAACAAAAACTATTTCAATAGTTGTAATTAAATATCCTAAAGTGCCATTTAACATAGTTTTCCCAAAGGTACAATAAAGAACTATATTTATTTAAACCAAATTTATTTGACATACATGTTGGACTGAGTCATTTTTTACATGAATTAAACATTTCCATCGTTTACTATGTAAATATAGTTAACATTTATATGATTACTTTATATACCCAATTATGTAAAAAGGGAATTCCGTAAACTTCAGGTTTCATTCTAATTCGGCTTATTGTGTGAAATAACCTAATTTCCATAGGATTAGAATAAAGCATTGTTTGGGATAATTATAAGGGATGTTTGCATTACTTACTTTCCGTACAAGGTAATGATTTTCAAGTAAAAGAAATATTTCTATTTGGAAATATAACCCGATAATCGTGAAATAGGGGATTCTGTTCTTTAATACGGTTATTTGATATTGATTCTTACTAATTTTTAGGTTTTTAAGTTGATAGGAATGGCAGCAAACGAAGATACACCATCAACCCTTACCCGACGTAACCATAAAAAGTTTAAATGAATCAACATGATAGTTTTTGTAACTAATGCGCTGTTTCATAGATTTATTGGCGAAAAGCTTACTTTTTTAAAATAATGGCACAGTATGTTAAAAGATGAAACGCATAAAACCATATAGCTATGTAAGGTGTTTGTAGAAATTAATTATTATGAAAAAAGGAAAACTGACATTGTAAAAATTTTGTTAATAATACATTAGTTTTTGAAAACCAATTTTTATCCTTTTGGTCTCGAAACCTGAGACTAATGTATAGAAGAAGGATATTTAAACACTTGTAGAATTTCTTTTATTTCGTTAAAATGGATGCAATTTATAGAAAATCAGCTTACTATTAGCAGAAAACGATATAACTGTCGATTGAACTACAACGATGGTAACAAGATTTAGATCAGTAATGGTTTAATAAGGATCGCTAATACCATACCTAATGAATAACAGAAGGCAATTATACAGAACAATTTCAACAAATATTAGAATATGAAGTGAAATACCAGTTACGTCAAGAGTGAAACAAGATATCTAGTGTGGAACAACACACGTTTATACTGAAAATAGGCAACATTGTATAAACAAAAACAATAATCTATGTCAGGTGGGTGTTTCAAAATTCATGTCAGATTATAGATCTGTAGGTATAGCGCTTAGCAGTCGCAAATTGGCGGAAGCCGCGCATGACATCATTCATGGGCGCTTATTTCACATTGAGCGCCTAAAGTGTTGTCAATATAAGAATGAGTAAAAAAGAGGAAAAGGTCACGTATTTCATTCACTCCTCCCGAGGTGAAGGGCGAGCTGCTTGAGCTTTCCAAGCTCCTTCAGTCGTATGCATAGTGGGATTAAGGATGGGTGTGGTCCAGCATTCGCCTAAATTGCGGCACATAGTGTGAGTATACGCAGTGACCATTCCGCTACTTGTGTATGAGGAAAACCTCTGAAAAGAACTCATACAGGGTAGACAGTAACAGGAATGGATCCCATTACCTCCCGAATGCTAAGCAGATCGTGTTGCCACAACTCTACTAGCTCGGTAAGAACGAGTAATGTAGCTGACCAAAATTTAAATCTAACCTACAATTCATATCATTGATTTAATTATTGTATTTTGTTGTTCCTGAGACAGCAGATTCTGGTGTGTGGTAGAGATCCTGATAAATGTAAAATAAATAACGGTAAGCTTACAACAAATGACTTACATTATTTATCGTTGGCGCGAATTCTATATGTAAAGTACAAAACTACCATTTCAATAATTTCTTTGGATTTGACATGCATATAGCGTTAGATTCACGTTGGATACTCATATATAATACCACTAGTGCGTCCAGAATTATCGATAATCCGGGAAAAAGCGTCGTTGCCTGGAAACTGCATAAGCTGGTTTTTTTGTTGGTTAAACGTTAAAAAAACTCGACTCCGAAGGAGGAAGGCTCTTCTTTTGACCAACAGAGGAAACCAACGAACGCGGTTTCCTTAAGGAAACAACGTTTTTTCCAGAATTACCTGATTAACTTGGATGTAAACTTTTTAACGTGGCTGTCAGTGTTTGACAAATGCGGCTTGTTCATGACAAGAATAGCTCTGTTACTATGGTAGTTAAGCATGACGTCGTTGCAGTTGAGTTACTACTGTAATTCATAACGTTCAACGGGATTATCGCTGTAATCCTTCTGTATAGGAGTACATTATACATGAAAGAAATATTCATAAACATTCAGAGTCATGCTTATATTTAAAGATACTAAATATCATGACGAATTTCTGCCGCATACTACGATAACTTACTTTTTCCTTTCATTTAGAATTAAAGATAACGGTTGAATATTATAAAGAAAGTATACTGGAGCATCAAATTCCTTTAAACGAAAATCTCGAGAAGTCACTACATTTAAATTTAGCGCGCGTTGTGCCCGTGAATGACGTCACAATGTGGGAGACGGAATAGAGCAAGACATAAAATTTATGCGTAACGCTACACCTATAGGCCCTCGCAGCATGATGTGAGATAGAGTTAATAGACCGCAAGTTGTAACCGAAGCCGCCCGTTTCTATAAAATATCGATAATACAGTTTAAGCATTTTCAATCTTCAAGCCACGTAATGTTAAATTTTCTTTAAAAAGTATATCTATACATTTTCCTATAAAGTTGATCATTATTCAGATAGATAGACATTAATGTTTGAAATAACACGTAAATTTTACTCTAGCAATTTCTTTTATTATTAATTGTGTCAGCAACATATTTTTGTATTAAAAACGATTATTTTTTACCCGAGTTTATTTCTTACTTTCTAAAGTAAAATTAATTTATGGCATGAGAGCTGTTTGATGTTCACGCAATTGTTATTTTGTTTATTTTCTGTAGCCATCTTTCATAATTGTAAATGAATTCGTTAGTTAATTTTATAAAAGTATGATTAAAACATGAAAAGTTCAAATCTATTTATTTCGAAAACGAAGCGTCGTAGCGACTTCAGTCAAAAGTATCATTCTTTTATGAAAAAATCGAAATTTTTTAAATATTATGTTAAAATTGCGAAATTTTGAAAAACAAAAAACTTATGAATAACAATGCCCAAACGAGCCGCAACTAAAAAATCATATTGACGCCATACGATTGGGCATATTCCACTAAATAAATGTACAGAGCGCTATCATTTAAAGGGAAACCATTTTGAAGATATTTGAATTAATAAACCGATGTTAGAGCGCCTATATATATATATATATATATATATATATATATATATATATATATATATATATATATATACCTTTTGAGTTAGCGGTATACAGGTGTAAATCAGTAAAGTCTGCAGCGTATGATATTAGTAACACGTGTAAGTATGATTTGTTGGTAGGAACCGATATAATCAGTAGCACAGACGATTAAAATGTTGAAATCATAGGTACTAAAAGTGGTGCAGAAAAGTCCTATTGCAAATAGAATTAATAAAATTAATGGGTATTTAAAGGAAATAGACATAACTACTTACCACGTTGAGATAAGAAGACGTTACATTACATAACACTTTTATTGCATAAATGGTACATTAGATTATATTAAAGTTTAATTTGGGTTGTATAATTTATATTACACGTAGCAAACCGACCACGTCTTTTGTAATGTTTTGCAAAAATTTAAATTCGCAGTTCTACTTATAATGTTAGATGGCATTAGTGATCAACTTTAATATAGTATTTACTTAATTGGAAGTAACTTAATTAATTTCAATGTAAAAATATGCAAATAAACGTATATAATCTTGAGCTAATTAATTATTTGTCTAAATAAGACAAAAAATTATAAATTAAATAGAAAACATCTAATATAAACGATATATAAGAACCAATGGCGTAACATAGGATTTTGAACGAAGGTTAAATTATGTACATTACGTACAATACGTTAAATTAAATTATGAATGTGGCAAATTACAATAAGGTTGAAATGGTTTTCGCAGTTACTATGATAATTCAGTTTTGCGGGTTGCATGGTCATGTACAATAATTATTAGTAATACAACTGGAACAATTCTAAGTTCTGTGATTACTAATTAACTAATTTTAAACTTTGTAACAAAATTCGAATGTGTTGTTAATAATTCACCTTTCTGTAGGCAACTATCGTGCATTTCATGCCATGTGTGCTGCATATCATAGCTACATAAAACATAATTTACTTATTTAGAAAGAGGCCTTCCACGCATATTGTTTGCACATTTAGTTTCAGCCATATTCATGCGCACAGACCTTTTGAGCCCGTCGTTTTGGTGCGATACTGAAAGGTAGTAGAGCATCCATTTTTGCCCTGTTAAATATTTTTTATTAAAAGTGCTATAGATCTTCTATGCCACCACTCTGAAGCCTTATTCCTTTGTTCCCCCTAACTCTTCCGTGGAAGCTTGTCGCTTAATTACACAACTCCAAATTTTCCAATAATTGATTGCTTCTGTGAGTATTTGTTGGATATCTTTATAGTTCTTAATTATCAGAATTGTTTCACTACGATCGCATGCAATCACAAACGGCAATGCTGAACGTATAAACTAGGGGAGATGTGCCTGAGATGGCATACTTTTTTTAGATGGAACATATATTTTTGCGGTTAATACAAAATAATAATCTGTTTGGTTTAAATACGACTTTAGTTCGAATATAAGAATAATTAATAAACAAAAGACTTGTATTTTAGTAATTTGACGACAAGTATGTAAAAAAAAATAGAAGGTATGCTATCTCACAAAACATATACTGCTGAGATGGCATAGTAATATAAATGCTAAAATTAATTGCATTATTCACAAACAAATGATTTGTTCTTCTTATCCAAACCAGCACATGCAGCATGTGCCCACTTTTTGCAGGATGAACACTTAAACCAAAGTTCCCCAGCTGAGGACCAAGAATAAAGTTCATTGCAATAGATACATGGTAGGTCTTCACTGTCGTCAGGTTCAAAATTTGCTTGCTCATCTTCATTCTCTTTTTCATCCTCCACTACAATTCGTTTTTTAATTGAACCTGCAGACTTTCTTAATATTTGTTTCATTTTTTCAGCTGCTTCTTCCTTACGCTTCTCAATTTCTGGTGTTGTAGTTAAATTTACAAATCGACCAGTCTTCCGTTTGCGACGCACAGCTTGTGCAGTTTTAGGCATAGGAGATATTTCCTCAATAGACATATTTAACTGTCGTTATATATATATATATATATATATATATATATATATATATATATATATATAATTGAATGAATATTGATCTTGCAAAAATGATATTTTATTCTTTATTTTTCTTTTTTTGGTTTTATTAGATCAGCTGGATGTTTAATGAATGCTCTTTATTATGGCCTAAATTTTCGCAAATTTATTCTTTGCTTTTTCAAAGGCTACAACTAGAAAACGTTGAACAACAAATATTATAACATACGGATCTTACTTACTATGAGGTTTACAAATTGTTGCGTTTTTTAATTTTTTTTTTATATTTTTTTTATTACATAATAATAAAATATTAGCTTCAAAATACAAAACACGTTTCTTATGTTAAAAAACTTTATTTTTGTTTTGTTTATTAATTCTATATATACAATGGCTAGATTTTTTTTTTTTTTTTTAATTATTATTATTAAATTATCAAGATGGGTTATAATATTGTAATATTGGACATTTTTTTTTTTTTTTTTTATTATTATACTATCAAAAAAAATGTTATATAATTTATGAATTATCTTTTTTTATATTTAATAAATATGAGTTGATGAGGTGATATTTCAGTTTATAATTAAATATAGGTTGTGTAATAAAATTTGTTATTGTAGAAATTTTCCTTTAACTTTATTGTATAATGGTTTACTTGTTTATTCCATATTTTAAAGCAAGTTGGCGTTCGAGTATTTAACAATTAGTTTCAGGAAGAATCAACCCCGATTTTAAAGCGAACATATCTAGGTACGCGTAAATATTTTTTGGTTAATAAGGCAAATCGATAATTTTATAAACGTGACCCACTTTAATCTAGGACTGAGCATAAGGCATAACTTCTTCTAGTTATTACCCAAACTGTTAAGTAGCTAAAATTTGTAGCCATGGGTGTAGAAGTGTACCTACAGAACTTTAAGGGTTGTACAATGACGTCCGAGCGTGGGACCTCGATTTGCAAATATTAATGCCAGATATTTTCGCTTATGTTTGTTGCAATTCCGTATATTGATGACAACCGTTTAAAGGTATTGTAATATTTAGTATTTACGATTGTTGTAATCTTATGGTATTTTGTGTCTATTTGTAAGTCATTTATTACTATATCGAATTATGTAGTAGATGCTCTTAGAAGTGATAAGTTATTAATGGTACTGAGATACCGTAATATTGACGGAAAATGTATCGGTTGATGAAAAGCGCGAATTATTACGACGTAAACTGAATTTGGAAAAGGTCGATTCAAAATTATTTGATACTTATACCAAAATTGAAATAAATCAAAATGAAATTAGTTTGTTTAAAAGCAAAAATTTATTCATATTCAATCATTAATAAATTTGTACAAAATTAATCCAACGAAAAGTTAATATGTCAAACTGTATACTCGTCTTTTACGTATTTTGAAGCGATTAAATTATACTGTGTTTGTCGGTGCTTGTACGTGATCAATTACTATCACTATGTAATGATAACTTTGAATTGATCGGATCAATTAATGATAATTTAGAATTAAATAAGTATCCCAACTGAAGTTTTTCCAATTTAATTAAGAATTTAAATATTTCTAGAAATTCTGTTCCTGGTTACAAATTAAATCTTAAATTTAATGGTAGTGAAAAAGAAGTTTTCTCATCTATACAAAGGTGTGAAGAATTAATTTTTGCACGTAATATTTCAAAGACAGATATGTTCTTATCTGGAATCGATCTATTTTCTGGAAGAGGTTTGAAGTGGTTTAGAGGTCTCAAATAAATTCATAGGATGAGTTTATTCTTAAATTAAAAAGTGGATTTTTACCCGTAGGACATGACGAAGATTTGCTGAATGAAATTAAAAACAGGAAACAGACTATTGAAGAAATTCCAACCATATTTATTTCTGAAATGATTACTTTATTTTCTCAATTAGACGTTCCTTCTACTGAGGTTAAACAACTTAAAATTATTCTAAAAAATTGCCTCTTGTCAATGTTACTAATATTTTTCATCTTGTTGATTTATGTAAAAAATTGCAACAAGTTAAAGTACAAAACTCTAAATTTAAATACAATTCAAATTCAGATTTTCAAAAACAACCTGAAAACAAATCAAAGCCTTTTACTTCGAATCAAAACAATAAACCAAAAATTACTTTTACTGGTGCTAAACCCAAAATTTCGAATTCAACTCTTAAAAATTGAAAAAGCAATACGGCTAAACCAACGACAACTTGTTTTAAATGTAAGCAATTCGGACATACGTATCACACCTGTGACAATGAGGATAATATTACCTTTTGTTACAAATGTGGTCATTACATCGTGACTTTTACTAATTGCCAAAAGTGCAATTTTTCAAAAAACTTTTAATTGGAAAGTGTTCTGTTAGTCGACACGTTCCTAACAATTTTACAGAGACTGACAAACATGTTTGGAAAGAATGGTTGATTACAGTAAATAAATTTTATTAATGTAAAAGCTTTTAACGAAAATTTTGTCGCTCTATTAGGTAGTGGAGCTACTGTTACAATGCTAGGTAAGCCCACAATGTTTTTAATTGACAAATATGATTTGAAATTAAATAGGGATTCACCTTTCGCATCATTAATTATTTCCGATGGTTCTTTACAATCCATTTTGGGAAGTATTGACTTATCTTTGACTATTAATAATATTACAAAAACAATTTCAGTTATTGTTTCTGAAACTATTACCACTGCTCGTACTTTGGAAATGAACTTTTGGCAATTAAAATTAAAGCAGATTTTGGAGAAAATTCTTTTGTTGTAAATTCTGCAGAAACCAGTTTTTCAATGATTATCGACGATTTTAATACCGATCAAATTACTGAATTAAATCAAGTTATTGACCTTTTCAAAACTTCAGCAAATTCAAAATTTGTTTTAAACCAATAAAATATTTCATACGATTAATACTGGTGATGCCATACAAATTAAACAAAGATATTATCTTTTATCTCTCTCTATGTTGGAACATGCAAATAAAGCAATTGGCGAAATGTTAGATCAAGGAATTATTAAACCCAGTTTTTCCCCTTTGAATTCTCCAATGGTTTTAGTTCGAAAGAAATCAGATGAGTTTAGGGTCTGCCTTGATGCAAATTCAGTTACTAAGAAAGATGCTTACCCATTACCAGTTTTAAACGACATTTTCGACAAATTAAGAGATGCAAGGTATCTAACTTCAATGGATTTAAAGAACGCTTTTGGCAAATTCCTTTAGACCCCGAAAGTTGTACAAAAACTGCTTTTACTGTTCTACGTAGAGGTTTATTTGAATATAATGTTATCCCAATGGGACTTACCAATGCACCCAGTACATTACAAAGATTTATGGGCTCAATTTTGGGTCATGATTTATCACAATCGGTTATTGTCTATTTAGATGACATTATTATATTTTCAAGTATATTTAAAGAACATATTTCTATTTTAAAAGAAGTTTTTAAAAGGCTTAACGATGCTAAATTAAATATTAATTTAAATAAATGTGAATTTTGTAAACCACAATTATCATATTTGGGTTTTGTTATTGATAAAAATGGTCTTCATACCGATCCATCAAAAGTGGATGAGATTTTAAATTTCCTAAACCAAAAACTTTTACAGAAGTTGAACGATTTATCGGAATGTGCTTATGGTACAGGCGATTTATTAACGATTTTTCCACAATTTTAGCTTCAATTAACAATTTACTTAAAGGAATAAACAAATCTTAAGTTTCATGGAACAACGAAGCTAATGATTCATTTAAAAAAATTAAATCTTTATTAGTAGAAGTTCCCATCTTAGCGAGTCCGGATTTTTCAAAAACATTTTTTTATTTACAATGCGATGCCTCCAATTGTGGTAATGGCTGTGTTTTAACTCAAGGTGAGGGAGACGACGAAAGTGTTATTGCTTACGGTTCTCGTACTTTAAATAAAGTCGAGAGCAAAATTATTCTATTACTGAACGGGAATTACTAGCTGTTATTTTTGGAATTCAAAAGTTTAGACCTTATATTGAGGGCACCCATTTTAAAGTAATTAACTGATTTGGCTCAATAGTTTAAAAGATCCTTCAGGTCGATTAGCCCGATGGAGTGTTAAAATTCAACAATTTAATCTTGAGGTCATTCATAGGGAAGGTAAATTAAATGTTGTTCCTGACGCACTTTCAAGAGCGCCACTAGAAGTTAACTCTTTAGTAGGTCCTTTTCCCAGATCGATAAACGTTAATACTGTTTTACTAGTTTGGGATTGGTTTACCAAATTTACTTTGATTCACCCAATGCGCAGTGCTACCGCTAAAGGCATTTGCCAATATATTGAAAATTATGTGTTTCTAGTTTTCGGTGTACCACAAATTTGTATGGTAGACAACGGCCCTCAATTTAAAAGTGCATTATTTAAAAAAATCTTACATTAAAGATAATCATAAAGAATGGGATGCTGAAATTCACAAAATTGCCCATGCTATTCGTAACGCTGTTCATGAATCTACTAAATTTTAACCTTCCTTTTTGGCATTTGGTCGAACCGTTCCGATTACTGGAGATTATTATGGTCGATTAAAAGATTTTAAAGAGGATGATTTATCAATTAACAACCGTGAACAGTTGGTTCAAGATTTAAATGAAGTCACCGATGTTTAAGAATGTAAAACAAAATTTACATGCCGCTTACGAACCAAATTCTAAATCTTACAATTTGCAACGTCGCCAATTAAAATTAAATGTCGGCTATCTAGTTTGGAAAAAGAATTTTATCTTATCTGATGAAAAATTATAGTCAAAACTTAGCTCAAAAATTTACTGAAGCAAAAGTTACTGAAGTGTTAGGCCCAACCACTACAGATTGGCCACTTTTAATGATAAACCTTTAGGTATTTTTCATGTTAAAGATTTAAAACCGCATTAAACCGAAATTATTTTTATTCAATAGTATTTTTGAGACTATTACATTCTAGTTTCTTATTTACATTTTAATTACTTTGATTATTTTTCAAAAGTATTTTAATTTTGTTTTGTGCTTATTTTTAAAAAAACTTTTGAGGGCTTAAAATATATCAAGCGTGAAGCGTCTAAAATTAGTTACAATTTACAAAAATTATAATTTATATTACTAATGATTCAGAGCAGTTATAACAAAAAGACCGCGTTATTGTAATTTAACAAATTCATTTGGTATATTCTAAAGATGTTGAAGTCCGTGATGAAAATTAATCCCTTGTGATGAAGATAATTGATGGTATTTTTATAAGGCGCTAAATCCACCATTTATAGTGCTGCAGATAAGAAGGAAACGATCGCAATATTTAAAGTTTCAATGCTCCAACCGAGGGAACGGCGATCGAACACAAATGGCTTATAAACGAAGCTGTCTTACCACCGTAATGTATTGGACGATGGCCTCTATCGTACTTTTGATGCTTTGATTTTAGTATCCCTCACAGTTTGTGACCGCCTTTCATTTATCGCCCTTCACTAATAGTATAGACTTGGTAATGAATGCTTAATACTCGATATCTACACATTTGTTGATTTTTGCATTTAAAATCCGTAACGGGTTTATAATTAAACCTTGCTCAATTTTGATTCAATAAATTGACCTAATTTACACATTAATATTGCCTTATTTGCACGACGTGCACAACTATCGCAAAGTTTTTATTACTCGGCATAAATCACTATTTTTTAAAATAAGTGCTTCGGTGTTTGAAAACGCTATATCAACACAATAATCAGAGCTAGGCTCAAATTTTACTAAATAAATTCTCAGCAGGGGTTACGTAGTTAAAATATTTTAATTACTATACATAGGTTTGGTTAGATTCATGTTTTGCGATAAGCAAGAAACAAGAACTTCCTAAACGCGCGCATAGTCAATATTACACCGAACAAGCCTTCTAAGTAAAGGTTGGCTTCGGCCGCCAAATCGAAGATGTCCAATCCCTTAAATAGGCCATTTAAAAAAACGTCACCAATCTTTATGGCAACATCAATTCTGCAATTCTTAAAGATGTTTAAGAATGACACAATCTTTCCGAGAATAAAATCTGAAACGGAACCAACTCAACGAAAACTCCCAAACCTGCACCATCTTAACGTTTTGATGGAGAAAAGTAATAACGTTATGAAATTCCCAGATTAGATTTTCAAATTCATTATATCGAATGTCCAAAGCTAATCTAAACTTTTCATGAAGCAATTCCGTGAGCGATTTCTTTGTGCGCACCAAACAGTAAATTTTAATACTGCCTGTCCTTCAATCATACATGACATTTTTGATTTTACATTAAACTCTGCTTATATGTGTAAACCATACGTTAAAACCTCAAACTATATTTTAACCTGAGTTCCTAAACATTAGATCGGGCGCCACTCTGTCAAGTTTTTTTTTGTAAACAGAAATTTAATTGTACACGATAGCAAGTAGTAAGGCTAGATGACTTCTGGCTCAGGAAGTGACGTCACACCAATCAGCGATGTGAGCGAGTACTTAAGCCCCGCCCCTACCGAAAGTTTGTGGTTGGAGGACCAATGGGAGAAGAGAGCGGGCTCCTCCTACCGGAAGGAGCAATTACGTCAACCAATGGGATGCGAGGATGGTCCCCGCCCCTTGTTGAGTTCCGGAAGGGGGTTGGCCCAGTAGCTGTCCAATGAGAGACGTGGCCACCACGTTGGAATTGTTCAGCAGCCTCTGGAGTCTTCGGCGGCTACCAGTAGGTTCTTTGCCGGCTTCTAAAGGCATCTTTAGAAGTCTTCAGCGGCTCCTGGTATGCTGGTTGCAGCTTCTGAAGTTTTCGGCGGCTTCCGGTAGGTTCTTCCCCGGCTTCTGAGGGCTTCCCTAGAGGTCTTCGGCGGCTTCTGTTGGTTTCCGGCGCCCCATTGTTGCGATGGCGTAGTCTGCGGGGCCTTGCAGACATTTTGTTTGTTGCTATTGAAGAGGAACTTCCGGTTATAGGATAAAGCCTGAAAAAATTGTTTGCACCGGGATTCGAACTCGAGCAAGTCAAGTTATGAATCTATGCATATCCATATAACCAACTGAGCTAATAGAGTTTTAGATATGAAACGTAAAAAGTGTAACATAAGCGTAAATATTTAATCTGACGTCATAGTGAATCCATGAGAATAGCTTTTTATTTGGTTGCAGTAATTAATATCCGGCGCGTATAACACCATAAATGTAACTACGTTTTTACAATTAAAATACATTTTTATTATTGCTTTTAAAGTAATAAAATACCCGAAAATAATAATGTTATTTATAAATTAGAAAAAAGACTTTTATGTTATGTATTTATAAATACAAAAATTATATTGAAAGTTAATTATTGCATTTAGTAATAAATAGAAAATAATGTTGTTGATATATGTGTGATACTAATAAGGTAATAAATTATAAAAAAGTACTTTGATGTTATGAATTAAAACTATATGCATTTGTTAGAAAGCTAAATACAACAACAGTCATTATCATATGATGCCGTATGTAATTGCATTATATTCTAAAATAATTAATACCCAAAACATTAAATAAAAATTCAATTTACATTGAAAAATTTCAATATAAAGTTTAGCTACAAATAACATCCTGTAAATATTTAAGCTGGCGTCATACTGAGTGAATGAGCATCTTTTCAGGTTGAAAGGAGAGACGGTATTAGAAAGAGAAGGTATTCGATAAGTTGAAACGGAAATATTCCGCGAGCATTCTAAAAACTTATTGCTGATGTACACTATATCTACTTGCATTTTACAATTACAATACTAGTTACAGTGTTTATATTTTGCAATTAAAACACAGTTTTATTCTTGTTTTGAAGTAATACAGAAACAACTTCCGGCGCACATTCCAAATATAATCGTTTGTTAAAATTGAATAAATAATTAATGCATTTAGTAATAAAAATTCCTGTAAATCCTCCAATTACTGCATTTGATAATAATAAACATGTAATTACATTTCTGACTTTTGCATTTGTACACATTTTTAAAGTTAAAATACTAGTTACAGTATTTTAAAGTAATAAAATATGATTTTCAATTTCAAATAAATAGTAAATTTCAATATAAAGTTTATTTAGAAATAACACCCTGAGTAATTCATACAAAATGACGTCACGAGAATGAGTGAAAGAGTAGCTTTTCAATTATTGTTGATGCCGACGCACATTCTAAATATAATGGTTTGTTGAAATTGAATAAATAATTAATGCATTTAGTAATAAAAATGATAAACTTAGAATTCGCAGGTTTTTGTCCACATGTCCTGCTCAAAATATTAGTAAAGCTAATAAATAAGTACTTTGTGTAATAAAATCCCAAAGAACTTATTTATTCCAATATTAACAGCTATTATAATGTATGAAAATAAGGTTATCTGACCGCAGACATCCGTTTTGTTATTAGCGCTATTCAAAATTTATATGTAAACTATATCATTTCTATAAGAAGATGATGATTTCAATTGAATAATTGCGCAAAATTTCAACATCCGGGTGACTATCTTCTTATAGAACAAGGAAACCGGAAACCATATTCTCAATATATTGCTAAAAATTCGATATAAATACTAGCTGCAATCGGCATATAACTTCAGTTACTTATATTACACTCTTCAATATGGATCTTCTACAACACCTAAACTTAGTAGCCGCAGGTAATTTTAAGCCTGTATTAAAAGTTTCTGATATTGTTATTGATTATAAATATCGGTTGACTCTTAATTGTTCGTAACTAAGCATAGAACCTTGTGGCGAATTATAATATTGATTTCGAAAGTTTAAATATTCTTCGTAAGCATCCACGTATTTGTTATCAGCGAAAACGAGATTTTGCTGCTCATGCGTATACCTTCTATTATTATTTGCTTTTATATTCGAAATATTTAAATGATCGAATTTTGCTGCACTCTCTTCCCTATTATTTCGCTTCTTCGTATGGAAAGCAACCAGTAGTCATTGCGGACGTTGAGAAATCCAGTACTGCTCTTCACCGCCCAAACCATTGACATTGACGCGGGTAAGGCCGGATATATGTACAAATCTCAAGCGCCAACCGCAACTTGTATCGGTGAATTTTTATTAATCTTCTGATAGATAGACAGCTTCATAGCATCATTCGGAATTACATACGGAACTTTCCACGTAACCTTCGTCAAGTTGATCTTAACATCCATATCACCGCTGTAGCAGTCGACATCGGTCTTGGATCGAACCAATAGCAGCTCTTAACGTATGTTGACTAGAGGCTTCGTATGGAATCACAGAAGGCGGTCTTGGTGCTGTTTAACAGTTGAAGAGGCTTGTTTTGCGGACTGCATCCTGCATGCGATAAGCAAGTACGTTGATCTGCAGTACATGAGCAATATCCTTTAATGGCGCAGTTAATACCAGGTAAACGTACGTTCAATCACCTGGTGGCCTAACATGAATCTAAATTCATCGAAGAGGAAGAGAGGTGCATTATTCGCGAGATTATACGGTTTGTTGCTTCATTAGGGGTTAAAGTACCTTCTAAATATATAACACTATCGTAAGTAGCTGTAATGAGATCGGCTTTTTGCACAACCAGATTAATCTCATCGGAGCTGTCGTATGCGTTTGTTGTGTACGGATGATCTTCCTCTAAAGTCATCAAGGTTCACGACAGCACACTCATTAGAATGCGGTTTATGGGGTAAAGCATCACGCATAAATACGCCTCTAAATAATGGCGCATATTTAGCATACTTATTCAGATCGGAATCGGTTAATGCTCTCCGAGGCAATTTTATAAGTTTTTTGGATATGGTTCAAGTATAAAGCACATTCCTTCTTATGAGGATGCAAATAAAGTACTTTGCCACTCCTTAGACCTACCGCCTCCATTGTTTGGTTATGGCGCTGAACCTCCTCCAATTGCTTCTTCGACGCCGAAGCCTCGTTGACATGTTTAGCTATACCGCTAGCACCACCTGTAAGAGCACCTGCAGCTGAGAGACCGGCGAATAGAGGTATTAGGAATGGGAGAAAGCCGCCAGTTTTGGGTATCGGAATGATTCTAGGTAGTTGCACCTTCTTCTTTCCGCCGGCAATCTTAACAGCCTTCTTAGCGGCCAATAGACTGACATCAATAAGTTTCTTCAGATTACAATCTTTGAGCAGACGTTTGACAGATTTTCGAATAGGTTTTAAAACTCCACATCTAAACGAGTACCTCTTCGTCTTTTTCTTCTTAGCGCCCATACCTAATGTGGTTTTAAGCTTCATGGCGTTCGCTACGGTAAAAGCTGCCGCTTTCTCACCAAAACTTGAATCCTTCGAGCGTACACGATTCCAAGCTTAATCTCGAAGCACCCTATCTGCTTGATGACGGCTTGTTAAATCGTTAGAATTATTATAGGTGCTATCGTGTTGTTTTCAAGCTTCGTCTAGAGGCTTTATACCCGGATCGCCGCGATATAAACGTTTCTGTAGCTTAGTTCCTGGTCTGATAACCCGGAATATGCAGCTCAACTGAATCAGCAACTGAATGATGCAATTTACAAAACAGTCTCAAGAAGTACCTGTGAATAGTCACGATTTCCTGAAATCCGAAGTTGCAAGGAAGCATGGTCGTCTATTTCCAACATCAATAAGAGCAATTATTTGCGGACCTTCAGGGTGCGGAAAGACTAACGTGATGGTTAGCTTATTGGAGGCAACGGATGGCTTAAAATTCGAAAATATATACGTTTACTCTAAGTCGCTCGAGCAACCAAAGTATAAATACTTAGAACATGTACTTAAGCCGATCAGAAGGATTAGGTATAATGCATTCAACGATGAGGCAGATGTACCCATGCCGGAAGAGATCGCTAAGAATCCTATAATGATCTTCGACGACATCTCGTGTCTCACTCAAGATATAATTCGCGATTATTTCAGCAGAGAGCGACACCCAGGCGTGCACTCTTTCTATCTCTGTCAAACATATTCGAAGATACCTAAGCAATTGATTCGCGAAAATGTGAATATGGTTGTGTTATTTAAACAAGACTGTATAAATTTTAAGCATGTATACGATGAGCATGTAGGTACAGATCAATTTGAATCAATGTGCGCGCAATGTTGGCAGACTAAATACGATTTCGTTTGCATTGTAGAAGATTTTGATTACGGTAGATACCGAAGCGGATTTGATTCCTATATCACCTGCTTATAATAGTCATTCAGACGCAGTAGCTCGTAATGGATGTTCCAGATAAGGTGGTTAAGCGGAAGTTAATTCAAACTCGTAATGCAATCAAACGCAAGCTGGAATTATTGAAGAGAGGTGAACTTGAAACATATCGTTTAGCGGAAACTGCATATAAACCTACAGTGGGTCCTTTGAAGCAAATTGCTAACGCGGAAATTAAAGTAGAACCGGTGAAATCGGAGTTCAAAAAGTACCTGCCGCATCGTCAACACCTGCCCCGCTCAAGTTCAAACCTCCGGTTGTACCGTCATTCGTTGAAACCGGTGCAGAACCAGCTCCTGCTACGTTTAGAACCTCTCCGTCATTCTTTGAAGCGGACGTTATTGCTGTAGCAGATCCTACTGAAAAGGAGGAAGAGCAGGCGGAGGCAACTAATTTAACGCGATTACTCGATGACGCAGGCATTGCCGATGAATTCTTAGAGCAATATGATCCTTTACCTCGCCACTATGTAGAATTACTGATCCGCGGAAACCAAGAACAAATTGATAATACATACGGCCTTCTTTATGATCCAAACTTAGATAAATGGGCTATCGGAGATTCTCCGGTGGATATAGAAGGACCTAATCTAATTATAAAGGATGAGATATATGAAGACACTCCCGGACTATACGAGCTGCTTGTATTGAAAGAGCCGGAAGAAGTTTGCGTTGAGGGATGCATATGGGAAGAATCACTACCCTCACGGAGCAATTATGGGCACCAAGTTGTCTAAATACCGTAAGATTATTAAGCCTCAAATTTATCGAATAGAGTATGTATACTAGAATACTCCTCGCGAACTTGTTGAACGGCTCAGACTGTTGCATGCCTCGAAAGCCGCAGGTCATACTGGTCATGATAACGAAATCAGTAGTATCGAAGAAGAGCTCCGAGAAAAAGGTATAATTGCATAATGCCCATCGGTGAGTTTGGCAGACATTCAAGATCGCATTTAAAACATGCAGCTTTTCATATCAAATTAACCGGAGATCATAATTACGATATGCACGGTAAAAGACTTTGCAATGTCTCTGAACCCATCCTAGAAGATGATGTTGCAACTAGCAGATTCGTAGATGAGGCGAATTTAAAATTGACCGAAGATGGTAATTACGATGCACAAGGTGGAAGAGTCCGCAACGTTATCGATCCAATGCTAGATGCGGATGTAGCCACCAAAAAATATGTTGATAAGTGTCAGGAAGTCTTAAAGAGTAATATCGATTTATCGATTGCAAAATTATTATCTGAGCGCGATCGTAAACTTGAGGAGGAAATTAATCGTATATATGGCGATATAAGCATCGTGAGCAGGGTTATTTATAACGTTGAGAACAAGTTACACTAGTAGTAATGTCTTTAAAGTTGGCGGCTGTCAAAGAATTGCATAAGTCTGCGCGGAATAATTTCGTGAGGAAACGAACCATGGTAAAACATCGGGATGGTCTCTGGCAGACGGATTTAGCCGAATTTACTCCGTATGCTAAAGAGAACCGCAATCATAAGTATATTCTAACAGTGATAGACTGCTATTCTAAATATTTGTGGACCTCTAAAGTCGAAGAATGCCGACAAAGTTTGCCGTGCGATGACTTCTATATTGAAGGAGGGTAGAGCTCCGGAAAACTTGCAATCGGACCAGGGACGTGAATTCTATAATAGACATTTTGAAGGGTTGATGAAGAATTATGCAATACATCATTACTCAACGTATAGTGTAAAAAAGGCAGCCATTGTTGAAAGGGTTATAAGAACGTTGAAAAATACGTTATACAAACGATTCAGCTTTAGAGGCTAGATGTGTTGCAAGAGGTTACATCTGAATATAATAATAAAGTGCATTCCACGATTAGAATGAAGCCTAAAGATGTAACTGCATCAACATATTTACCTATGTTTCAGAATATTAAGGTAATGGGGACAGAAAAATTTAAAGTTGGTGATTACGTTCGGATTTCTAAATATAAATCAATATTTTTAAGTTTTAAAGAGCTATACTCCTAATTCTTCCACCGAACTGTTTAAGATTGCTAAGGCGAATGTTGGTGATACAGTTACATATTTACTGGAAGATCTCCAAGCTAAACCGATACTAGGTCAATTTGACGCTGAAGAACTACAAAAAACAGCTCAGCCGGATATTTTCTCGTTGAGAAGGTGTTACGGCGCAAGGGGAACCAGCCATATGTTCGATGGCTCGGTATAGACAAAACACATGATTCATGAATTAATAAAACAGATTTTGTATAACATGTATATATTTTCGAACAATAAATAATTTGTCATATAACATATGTATAGAAATAATAACAAGAATATAACTTTCCTAACTTATAGCATAATAGCAATAGTGATGATGATGATAGCTAATAATAGTAATAAATAATTTATTAACCTAAATGTAATAATAATAACTGATTTCTTAATCTAAATCCATAGTAGCGGGGATATTGCAATCTCCCCAAGGCAGTGTATCGAAACCATTAGGCAGCAAATACCTCTTATCATCACGATTGTTAAGAGCGACTTTACGCTGCTGCACTTTGATACAGAGGAATGGCGCGAAATCTCGAACATTAAAACTGAGCATCTAATACGTCAAACTCTAAAATCTGCCGAAGCCGGAAAAGCCATCTATGTAGGTTATGGTATAAAAATTGAATTGTTGTTTATTACTGACGAAGAAAAGCGAATCAGAATAAGCAGAGGAAACAATGCAGTATTATTTTCAGAGCAGGCGATCAACCTATTCTTTTCGGCTGTAGAGGTGTTAAATCAGAAGCTGAATTTTATTAATGATTATCGTAATTAATCGATATATGAAGATTTTGTAAATGAAGTAGTAACGAATCTGCATAATGAAGGTCCGAGCGATGAAGAAAGTATATTGTCTAAAGGGAAATTTTTCCGTCAAAATCTTAGATTGCTTTCAGCATTAATAGAAGATAGTTATAATGTAAAAGATTATTCACTTTTAACTGAAATTGTACACATCTTTTCGCAAAAATTTATAAAAGATGTAGGTAGCTTTCAGACCATGCTTGTGAAATATATGTAAAAATAAACGTATATCATGTAAATCAGTATTTTAATAGAGACTCCACCTAGTGGTTAATTTTTAAAAGCCGATTAGAGCTTAATCACGGCTAGTGGTATGTTAAGTATGTTAAGTTCCTGCAATTTTTATGGCGGGAAAACTCGAAATGTTTTAATAAGGAGAGTTTTCACCCCGCCTACTATTGTCAGACGCCTACCTTACGATTTCAGACGCCTACCTTCCGATTCCAGACGCTCGCCTTCCTATTCCAGACGCCCACCTTTTAGACGCCTAGCTTCCAGCAAGTAGATTTTGCCACAAAGAACAGGTGTGAACAATAAAACGCATATTATGTAAAACAGTATTTTGTTAATGATAGTAATGAAAAGGCTAAAGATGCTTCTACATCTAATTTCAAACCAATAAGTACGTTATGAATACTCTCGGTTTAACAAGTGCAGTTAATTACAAATATCAGCAGACTCTTAAATTGTTCGTAACTAGGTATAGAACCTTATGTCAAAAACATGTGTATATATTTTCACATATGTGTAATAATAACAGAAATAAATAGCTTTAGGATTAACCCCGATTGTTAATATTTTAATAAAGGTCGATCATGACTCCACCTAGTGGTATATTTTTAAACTTAGATTAGAGGTTGATCACGTCTCCACCTAGTGGTATATTTTTTAAAAGTATATTTAGATTTCTGTGATTGTTATGGAGGTAAAACAGGAAATTTGAAATAGGTTTTGGAGGGTTGATGGAAAGTTATGCTGCACATGCGTATAGTGTATGAAAAAAGACAACCAATAAAGACTATATTTGAATAAACCAGTTTCTTTCGGTTATTTATAGCTCTGTAAACGCAAATTTCTGTTAGTTACAATGAAGGCTATTGCAGCGTTTGTAGTGCTGTGCAGTGCTACTGCACGAATTACTAGTAGTTATGACGAAAGCAATTTGGAGATGGTTGAAACTTATTTGCGTGCATATGGATACATCAATGAAACTGCCGGCGCGTCGATTGATAATCAAAGCTTAATCATTACAAGTGCATTGAAATCCTTTCAAGAATACTATCGACTGCCTGCTGATGGTACCCTAAAGGATGAAACCGTAACATTATTAACCACCACAAGATATGCTAACCAAGATGCTATCAATACGTACGCGACACATTCATATAATTGGGAAAAAGTTATCGTCTAGAGAGTACAGACATGCGTGTAACAAAATTAACTGCAAATGCGTTTAAAATTTCGGAAAAATATTTAAATTTAAAATTTAAATACAGTTCTAACAGTTACGATATATTAATATCGTTTCAACGATATAATCATTCTAGAGTAGCCGGAGGTAATCGCTGTAAATATCTGTTTGAAGGGCCTGGTAATGTTCTAGGGCATTCCGACTTCCTGAAGAAGGATCTAAGTATAGCTGAAATACATATGGACTGGGATGAGCGATGGTATCTTCGAGACTCGCACGTTCCCACGGAGGATCAAATCAGCTTTACTGTATTACTACATAAGATTGGTCATGCTTTAGGTTTACATCATTCGCATGATGTAAATTCTCTTATGTATGCATATCATGTGAAACATTTTCGTGATTTAGCGTCGGATGATATCAGGGGGATCCATCATTATACCCTCCTACTGGTACTGCATCTACTTTAACCGAAATTACTACTACCTCTGCTAAGACGCCTGCTTTACCTTCTCCAGACTTATGCAACATCGATATTGAACACTGTTTGGTTCTAAACAAGCGATTGTATATGTTCTACTTGGGTTTGGGTATCTGCTTTAAATAGTATTATGTATATCGAGCCCGCTTCTTATTTGTTCGAGTGGTTGCCCTTCCTGCCAAGTACTTTTAAGCGCTTTGATGCAGTATACCAGAAGCCTAACACTGGTATCGTCTTCTTCAGCAGCGGGTAGATTTATCAGGTACAATTTCCTAGTTTACATCTGATATCTGGATGGCCTCGAGTATACGGCTCCTCTTACATCCCTGGTAGCAGTCATGTTTATGCTGCCGTAAACACTTATAGTGGGCGTACGCTAGTCTTTCACGCGACAAACCAGATAATGAGCGCCGGATGTTGTTTACACTTCAACTTATCGAATACGTTCTCTTTCTAACGTCAACCAAAATTGAAAAGCTGCTCTCATTGATTCACTATGACGTCAGCTTAAATATTTATGTCAATCACTCAGGATGTTATATTTGAAAATGCAAATCCTATTTTTATTACTTCAAAACACTGTAACTATCACATTGAGCAATTATACAGTTTTAGTATTAAATATTTTAGCATCATATGATCATTTCTAGATTTAACTGAATGTTGTAATTATCCTTAATATATTATAATACAATTACATACAGCATCATATGATAATGATTTCTAGATTTAACTGATAGTTGTAATTAGCTTTAATATATTTAATTAACATGTATTAAATATGTATCAGTAAATGCATTGCTTCTTGTATTAATTATTTTAGAGACGCGTAAATTGCTCTTTCCTTGTTCCTCCGAATACGGTCTCACTATGTCATCAACCATAATTGAAAAGCTACTCTGTCGCCCATTCTCGTGACGTCATTTTATATAAATTACTCATTTAATGTTTTGGGTATTAATTATTTTCGAATATAATGCAATTACATACAGCATCACATGATAATGATTGTGGTTGTAATTAGCTTTCTCACAAATACATATATTTTAATTCATAACACCAAAGTATTTTTTTATAATTTATTACCTTATTAGTATCACATATTTATCAACAACAACATTATTTTCCATGAATTACTAACCCCTTTAATTAAACATTATTATTTTCAGTTAAAACTCTGTATTGAAATTTTTCAATGTAAATTGAATGTTTATTTAATGTTTTAGTATTAATTATTTTAGAATATAATGCAATTACATACAGCATCATATGATAATGTTTTCTAGATTTAACTAATTGTTGATACTAGCTTTAATATATTTAATTAACATATATTAAATATTTACCAGCAAATGCATTATTTTAGAGGCGCGTATATTGTTTTCCTTGTTACTCCAATTCGGTCTCACTCTGTATCAACCATAATCATTCTCGTGACGTCATTTTATATGAATTACTCAGGATGTTATTTCTAGATAAACTTTATATTGAAATTTAAAGTTTATTTACAAATACATAACATTAAAGTCTTTTTTCTAATTTATAAATAACATTATCTTCTATTTATTATTAAAAGCATTCATTACGAAACTAATAATATATATATATATATATATATATATATATGATTTTATTTACAAATGCAAATAGTTTTAATTCAGGACATCAAAGTCTTTTTCTCATTTATTATTATTACATATCAACTACATTATTTTCTATTAGTACTAAATCCATTAATTAAGCATTGATTCAATTTTAACAAAAGATTGCATACTACTTTATTACATTCCATTAGCGTTGATAACAAATTTGTAAAACCGGATGCATAAGTGGTTTGTATAGCTGATAACCTTTTTATATCTTTTAGCTCCTTATTTATAATCATATTGCTATTTTATTACTTGGATGTTATTAAACGATAAAATTTGTTTCTGAAGAGTTTATATCTATTATTAAATTCAATTAAAGGATATGAAGATGATGATTTCTAGATTTAACTGAATGTTGTAATTAGCTTTAATATATTTATCAGTAAATTCACCGCTTCTTGTATTCATTATTTTAGAATTTATTTGAAAATGCAAACCCTATTTTTATTACTTCATATTTAATTGTAATTATTGCATATGGTGTTATGCGCACGAAATTTTTCCCTTTCAACTTATCGAATACCTTCTCTTTCTAATGCCGTCTCTCCTTTCAACCTGAAAGGGTACTCATTCACTCACTATGACGTCAGCTTAAATATTTATGTCAACACTCAGGATGTTAAAATACTTATCTTTTTTTGGGTTTTTTAATGGTGTATTTAAATTATACAATCTAAAAGTTTCGATAACACTTACAGTTATCTTCGTCAATTTTTCAACTTTGACAAAATTGTTTACATCTTTAACAATTTTTACAAATATTACTACTGACGAAGTGTTATCGAAACGTTTAGATTGTATAATTTAAATACACCATTAAAAAAACCAAAAAAGATAAGTATTTTATTATGAGTGTTAATGGTGAAAGTTTACATTTTCATAACCCAGGATGTTGTTTCTAGATAAACTTTATATTGAAATTTTTCAATGTAAATTAAATTTTTATTTAATGTTTTGGTATTAATTATTTTAGAATATAATACAATTACATACAGCATCATATGATAATAATTGTTGTTGTAATTAGCTTTCTAACAAATGTATATAGTTTTAATTCATAACATCAAAGTATTTTTTATAATTTATTGCCTTATTAGTATCACATATTTATCAACACCATTATTTTCTATTTATTACTAAACGCTTTAATTAAACATTATTATTTTCGGCTATATTATTACTTTAAAAACAATAATAAAATCTGTATTTTAATTGTAAACATGTAATTACATATTATAGTGTTCTTTAGCAATTATTTTTTAGATCGCGCGCCGGATGCTACAACCAAATCAAAAGCTACTCATTCAGTCACTGACGTGAGACTAAATATTTACGCTTATATCACACTTTTTACGTTTCATATCTAAAACCCTGTTAGCTCAGTAGGTTATATGGATATGCATAGATTCATAACTTGACTTGCTCGAGTTCGAATCCCGGTGCGAACAATTTTATCCTACAACCGGAAGTTTCTCTTCAACCGCAATAAACAAGATGTCTGAAAGGACCCGCAGACTGCGCCATCGCAACAACGTGGCGCCGAAAACCAACAGAAGCCGCCGAAGACCTCTAAAGAAGCCCTCAGAAGCCGGCGAAGAACCTACCGGAAGCCGTCGAAGACTCCAGAGGCTGCTAAACAATTTCAACATAGCGGCCACGTCTCTTATTGGTCAGCTACTGGACCAACCCCTTCCGGAACTCAACAAGGTGCGGGGCCTATCCTCGCATCCCATTGTAGGAGGAGACGCGCCCTCCTCCCCCATTGGTCCTCCAACCACAAACTTTCGTTGGCGGCGGGACTTAAGTGCTCGCTCACGTCGCTGATTGGTGTGACGTCACTTCCTGAGTCAGAAGTCACCTAGCCTTACTGCTTGCTACCGTGTACAACTAAATTTCTATTTACAAAAGAACTTGGAAGAGTGGCGCCCGATCTAATGTTTTGAAACTCAGGTTAAAATATAGTTTGAGGTATTAACGTATGGTCCAACCACAAACTTCCTGAGCCAGAAGTCATCTAGCCCTACTACTGTAGCAATTTCGGTTAGTAGACGATTTTTCTAGTACCATTTTTGCAGGCATTAATTTACATCCAAAGCTTGAAATAAAAATTCTCTAACCATTCAGATAACCATCCTAAATATATACACTATTGTTTTCTAACATTAACCTATTTTAACATATTCCAGTAGCGTAACAATAACACCAACACTAAAAAATACGTGCAATTGCACAATTTGAACGACTTGCTGTACGTGTTCTCATCTACGAAACTATACGTAATAAGCTTAATGCTTTACTCGCGCTACCCAATCTGAGTGAACCGTGGTTAATTATTTTCGATAACGTTTCTTATTATAGCCGCTTAGTAGAAACAGTGTAAATCTGCGCTTGAAAGGAAGAAGAGTTGCAAAACTGGTTTAGAGGGAAAAATACACCATTTTCATCAGCATATCTAAAAAAAACGCATACGACACAGTGCGTGTTTACAACCAAATTTACGAGCATGTTCGTTTCGTTCTCAGACTCCCAGCGTATCATTGCCAATTCAACGCAAATACAGGGAGGATTTATTAAGCATATTAGGGCAAACACATAGGCATGGATGGATATTCTAACGCTGCTGCAGTTAAAATGTGAGAAGAATCTTTGTGGACGTGTACTATAGAAGAATGGACGAGAACGATTTTACATGCTGAAAAAACACTTTCCCAATGATGGTCTTGTAAAATAAAACTACTATATGTAACGGTGGAATCTTTGATAAATTATGTTTGTGATTATGCTGATGCTGATGTTAGATAAATGTTCATGGGGTTAATGTGAAACTATGTAAAATGGTGCAGTTGTATGAATACTAGACTGATTCTGAGCTCGATGAATATGAAATGAGACATCGTTACTATAGCTATGGTTTGGTTTTGTGAGATTATTTTGACGTACTGGGTATATGCATAAATGTTGTGCATAGAACGTATTTTTGGGTAATATATGAATATGAGCTTTCACAAGAAAAGGTTTCTTTGTGTGTAAATAATGTAAATTGGTGCAAATGGTCAGTAAACGAGTACTTAAACGTTGTACAAAGATTTATAAGTTAAAAGTATTAAATTCGAATAAGAAATATTGTTTTACTAACACCACCATTGAGAGGACAAGGTGCTACTGTATTTGGCTACTGTATTTTAAGGAATGTGAGTTTAAAATTCCTGTAACTGAAGGGCGTGTGCATTTATATGTTGATATTGTATTAAAGTGTAGAGAAAGAACATGTATGTATGTATTTTCTTGCATAAATGCCATCAATATTGCACAGCGGAAAAGATTGATGTATGTTCAAGCATAAATGGTGCTAGAATTTATTAAATTTTGCACACATATGGAAATTTCATAAAAAGTTAAATATAGATCTTGACAGTATGTGAAATAAATTTAAATGAGAAATTGGAATGTTTCGAATTATTAAGACTTTGTAAACATTTCAAGATGGCAGCGATTTTAAAGTTTCGGTTCCGTTTGGACCATATCCCGCTTACTTGCCTGGCAAGCGTCAGAAGCGTTAGAAACTCTTGTGCGATAGGCTGCTTTGATTTGAGCGGAATACATAAGTTGACGGTTTGCAAAATGTATGACCGCTGGTATATAAGGGAAAGAGACACAGGGCAAGGACTCAGAGTTATACTTAAGAAGGTGGTCGCGCGCGAGTATTTTGTGAGATCATAACAATCTACGCTGACTTGTTTTTATTTGTGAGTAATTAGTGTTGTAGTGTAAAACCCATTTTGGGAATGAAGTAATTAAACGTTTACAAATGCAAGGATTGATTGAGAATTGATAATTACTATTGAGTTATCCCAAGTTTAAAAAGTGTTTAAACATATTTGTAATAAAAAACAACCATTCAGTTGAAAAACATTGTGTATGAAGAACCCGCACGATCTTGAACTGAACTTAAAGAGATCCCTTATGTAACAAAAGAAAGGTGTGTTAAGCTTTATGAATTAAATTAAATAATAGTGGAAATAATATAGACGATTAAGGATTTAATGATCAAGTGTAATTAAAATATTTTGGGACAAAGTTATTTTTTTTAAATCAAATTGCTCAATTTTTGTACGCGTTTCAAGGCGTAAATGTACACGGACGTTTAAGTTAGCTAGCAATGCGACGGACAATGTATGTACACATTTGGGTGGTTATTAGTCAGGAATCAACATCAGTAGATAAGACATTACACTGATAAG
This sequence comes from Vesta saturnalis, assembly GCA_036346205.1. Taxonomy (NCBI): domain Eukaryota; kingdom Metazoa; phylum Arthropoda; class Insecta; order Coleoptera; family Lampyridae; genus Vesta; species Vesta saturnalis. The sequence goes on from JARFJB010000974.1 coordinate 1,140,257, forward strand.
GGACTACGGAATTTTATATATGTAAGTATAATTTTAGATTTTTCAATGGTTGAAGTTTGATTATGTTTAGAGATGTCATAGTTTATATTGTAAATTTCATTTCAGGTATTAAGGTATTACCTGTTATATGTTTAGATTATAAGTTTAAGGGACTTTAACCCATAAGAATTTTTTGTATGTATTGCTTTACAGGAGCAGCCAAGATACATGTAAATGATTTTTTTTTGCAAAATTAGTCAATAGAGTTTCATTAGATAATTTATTTTTTTAATTTTAATTTTGATTGATCTTCCTTGCAACTTAGAAAAGCAATATTATATTCTAAAATTTCATTATTTGATTTGCATGATATTATATAAAGGATTACTCCGTTTAAAAATAAACCTTTTGGCATTTTGGCCAATTTATTTTGAGTCAGATAGATTACAAAACTTAATTAGTTTGTATTCATTAAGACACTGAATACACAATACTGATTTGAATTGCAACGATTCATCCATGCTTTTGAATGTTTGAAATATTGTTTAATGATAAAAATTTAAACAATATTTGATAGAAGATATATGAGTCATAAACGGCTCACTGATCGTTACGTTTTTCAAGTTTTAAGACACAAAGTAATGTTTTTGTAGTTAAAAATTATTAGACCAAATTATTTTTCCAAATTGGGTGATATTAAAGGTTTTCATAATTGAATTGACGTGTATTAAGATTGTTAAGACGAAATTTAACGTACTGTTTTAAAGTGAAAGGGTTTGAACGAATTGAATGTTTGAACTTGGATTGTGTATTATTTCATCGAGTAGTCTAGAATCATTCTACACAGTCAGGTAGTACTAACTTAAGCGTACGACTATTTATTTCAGATTGTGGTGGCGCCTAGAGACAATTTATCCCGGATTGAACTATTTGCTGCTTTATGGTAAGTGTAAGGTGTTTGAATTTAAATTTCATCCATCTTACGTCTTACATTGAACCGGGCCACTTCCACTGCTTATCTTTGTAAGCCTGCATAACGCCTAGTACGGTTTGATCGTGTAACAGTTTTGGGTTATGTTACAGATTTGAATGGTGTAGGGAAGCAAAGAATCGAAAGGACTGTTGAAGAAGACAGGGAACAGTTGTTAACTGACGAAGGAGATCACGTGTGTCGTCAGATATAACGTGATCATTGTTGAAAATTTTGATTTAATCTTTAATCACAAATGTGTAGTATTTATTAAGTGTTCGAAATAATTTTCACTGTTTAAATTGTTTGGAAGAAATGCTGGCCCTGTTAAGTTGTTATCCACAATTCCTACCCAAATATTGACTTTAAAAATCCTTTGGTGATGGGTGACTTTTTTGCATGAGGGTTTTCTTCCGCCCAGATGTGTGCGTTATTATGGTTCGTAATGCTATTTCTGTTGAAGGTGGCTTCGTAGGTAAACAAAATATGGTTAATGAAATTGACATTCCGAGTGCTTTCCGTTAACAACCAATCGCAAAATACCATTCTTTTAAGATAATCTTCATACATCAACTCGTGAACGGTTGTTAAATGATAGGGATGAAGCTGCTGTCTCTTTAATCTTCTCCAAACCATTATGTGGGAAAGATTTAATTGAGCAGTTAATACCCTTGTACTGCTTTCAAGGCTTTTTTCAATTGCGTCTAAAATCTCCTCATCGTGTGCATCCACTTTCGGACAACCACGAATACCAGCAAGTTGCGGTCGTAACGTACCTGTCTACCGTAAGCGAAGGTCAATGGAAAGAAATAATCGTCTGCGTGGTGTATTTCGAGTGAGATATGTCTCCGATTACCAAAATTATCGATGATTATCTAAAATCTTAATTTAGCCTGACGAAACTTACCCAGAATTAAATGCATATCTGGCATTTCTGAAAACGTGTACTCCATTGTAATAGAAAAGTTAATTTCTCTTAAACACACAAAAATTGAAAGCATTAATATGTATTATTGACAAGATTCTTGATACCAATGTCTAATTGTATCCGTAGCAATAACTGTTTACTAAATAGATATTTAATAAGGTATATCTCAAAAGCTTTGGCACAAAATCCAATATATGTAAAATGCGCGAGAAAGAAAGAAAATATTAGGTTGGATTTGGAAACAAAAATTCTCTAAAAGTTTGTCTTCACTTTGACCGAGGAAGCAGTTGTATTAAAATGGCCTGCAAATGAGATCTTTATAAACGTATTTACAGTGTAGTTGGGCAAATATCTAAGCGTGAAACAGTTCGCATATTCGAAAATAAAGATATTTCCAGCAGAACTCTATTGTACAAGAGTGGCTTGTGAAAAAGGTAAACCATGTATAAATCTCCCAAAAAGTGGACGACCCAGACATTTTATTCAAGTCAGAGTAGACAGGTTAGTAAGAAGAGCTAAAAATAGAGTTGGAATGTCGGTCAGAAAATTAGCAAGGGAGTATAGAACTTCTAAGGACACAGTTTGGAGGGAATTTGTTAGGAATGGTAAAAAATATCAAAAAAGAAGAAAATGTCCAAAATATACACCAAATAATTAGGCACGCATACCAGGATGTTGTCGAGCACTAAGGCGGATACATTTTGCCAACAAAATAATCATTGTTATTGATGATGAAAAATATTTCACTCTAAGTAACTCAGAAATTAAGGATAATGATGGTTTCTATACTGATAACAGAAAACTGCCCATGGAATGTTAAATATAAAGAGAGGACAACATTTGCTGATGAAATTTTAGTCTGGTGCGTGATTTCTATAACAGGGATATTAAGGCCTTATGTGGGGCGTGTTAGAGGCGAAGCACTGGGTAGTTAGCGCTATAATTGTCTGGTCAAACTGAATGATTTCATTAATGAACATCATGCTGAAGGCGATATAATGTTTTGGCCAGACTTAAGGTCATGCGCTTACGCCAGGGAAACTCTGAACTGGCTCAACGCTCATAACATACCATTCGTACCACTAAACGACAATCCCCATAACATACCTCAGACATGCCCAATCGAAGAATTTTGGGTAATTTTGATTAGAAAAGTGTATGCTGGAGAATGGCAAGTCAATAATGAAGGACAGTTAACACGGAGGATTTATAGAAACATTCGAGAGATAGATATTACATCCGCCCAAGACCTTATACGAGATGTTCGTAGAAAATAGTGTCTTGCTGAAAATCACGAACTTCATTTAATTTAAGTTATCAATTTTGTTAATTATAAGTCTATTAACTATGTTTGATAGCTATAAGAGTAAATAAAACATAAAACATAAAACATAAAACATAAAACATAAAACGTAAAACGTGAAACGTGAAACGTGAAACGTGAAACGGAAACGTGAAACGCGAAACGCGAAACGCGAAACGCGAAACGCGAAACGTGAAACGTGAAACGCGAAACGCGAAACGCGAAACGCGAAACGCGAAACGCGAAACGCGAAACGCGAAACGCGAAACGCGAAACGCGAAACGCGAAACGCGAAACGCGAAACAAACGCGAAACGCGAAACGCGAAACGGAAACGCGAAACGCGAAACGCGAAACGCGAAACGCAGAAACGCGAAACGCGAAACGCAAACGCGAAACGCGAAATCGCGAAACGCGAAACGCGAAACGCGAAATAAGCGAAACGCGAAACTGCGAAACGAAACGCGAAACGCGAAAGCGAAAAAACGCGAAACGCGAAACGCGAAACGCGAAACGCGAAACGCGAAACGCGAAACGCGAAACGCGAAACGCGAAACGCGAAACGCGAAACGCGAAACGCGAAACGCGAAACGCGAAACGCGAAACGCGAAACGCGAAACGCGAAACGCGAAACGCGAAACGCGAAACGCGAAACGCGAAACGCGAAACACGAAACACGAAACACGAAACACGAAACACGAAACACGAAACACGAAACACGAAACACGAAACACGAAACACGAAACACGAAACACGAAACACGAAACACGAAACACGAAACACAAAACACAAAACATAAAACTGAATATAATATTTTGTGCCTAAACTTTTGAGGCATACGTTACCTGTTACAAAGTTTTTGTAGCATAATAAAGAAGATAAAAACTGATATTTCTAAAAAGCACTAAGGGGCCAAAATTTTTCAAAAATAATGTGTTTAATTAATGGTGCCACAATAATCATTAAATTGTAAGGTACACACACTGTGCGTTTGTAGATCTGGATAAAGCATACGACAGAGGGAATAGGGAGAAGCTGTTGGCAATATTAAACGAATATGGCGTCTAATAAACGGAATAAGGGCATGCGTTAGGGTGAGATGAAGTGTGAGTAAATACTTTAATATTGAGTGCCACAAGGCTGTGTCTCCGTGGTTGTTCAATGCATACATGAATAAATGTATTAGCATGTACCGATACAAGTGGTGTAATAGCTGGTGTATGCAAATGACACAGTATTATTAAGTGACAGTGCGGATAAGCAACAAACTGCTCTGAGGAAGTTTGATACAGTCTATGAGAGCATGGACCTAAAGGTAAACGTCAATAAAACTAAGATTGTTGTGTTCAATCGGGAAGGTGGAAAGGAGAGTAGAGTATTTACTCGGCAAGATGAAATTGTGGAGCAAGTGGACGTGCTGGTATATCTGGGTAGAATGTTTACTGCAGACGGTACAATGGAGGGCGAGATTGGATGAAGAGCCAATGCTGGAAGGAAAGTGATTGAAAGGATGTGGACGATAGTGTGAAACGAAAGTATGAGCCTAGCTGTGAAATGAGCAATCTATAATGACGTGTTTGTCCCGTCAGTACTGTATGGAAGTGAGACATGGGTATGTCAAAAAAAGCACGAAGAAAAAATAAATGCCGTAGGTACGAGATTTCTGAGAAGCGCATGTGGTAAAACGAGAAGGTGCAAAATAAAGAATGAGTGTATACTGACGGAGGGTGGCGAGACGATGATGGATAGGTATAAAAGTAGTATATTACGTTGGTTTGATCAGATTGAGAGAATGAACAACGCAAAATTAACGAAGCAAGTATATATGTGGGTGAGGTTAGAGGTAAGGCTGTGCCCGGTAGGCCGTGTAAAACTTGGCTGAATGTAGTAGAATGTATGATAAAGGAAAGAAAGATAAGGAGTTTTAAAAGTAAAAGTGCACGTCAGAGACAATGTATGAACCTTGCGGAAGTCTCCCTAGGTATGCGGTGGTAGGAAATCATGGAGAAAGATTGTGAATGAAAAATAAATAAGAGCCAGGGATTGTTTTGACAAGGAAATGGCGTGACGGTTATGTCATGTGAAGTTATGTTAAGATTTGGGGGGGTTTAGGGGATCACAACTCCCATAAAATTTTTACAGTATGGAATGATTCCGTTCTGAAAGATGTTCTAATTATTAGAAAGCCACTTGTCCATTTTCATTATAATATGTCAAACTCTTAAAATATTTGAACAAATTAATTTTCATTTGGTAACTTCAAAGGGTTGTAACTTTTTCTCTGTGCATATTTGTACTAGGGTAAGTTAGGTTCAATCGAGTTACGCACACACACACGCACACGCACACGCGCACGAGCACGTACACGCACACGCACACGCATTGGAACACGTGTACGCACACGCATACGCGCATGCACACGCACACGTGCACGTGCACACACACATACATCATGGTCGCTCTTGGTGAAACTTGGCCAAACGTTGTAAAATGGACTAATAAGTGGATTTAGTGATAGTGAAAAAAATTCGATTGCATTATCTTCTATACCTACATAGGTATACGTAGGTTGGAAGATAAAAAACACGTGCGGGTTTTTTAATTTTTGTGTGGTGCGTGGGTGTGATTTGTTTGTTACAGGTTCGGCCAGAGTTCCAGATTTTTCAAGTAATTTTCAATGTTATAAGTGGGCTTATCAGATTTGTGTGTTTAGACCTGTTGGTCTATTTGTTGTGGAACATAGGTTTAGTTATAGTTTTATGGCTGTGTTACATAGATTAGTGAAAACTGTGATTTGTTATGACACGTGGTTTGTTTATTATGTTTGGTTATTTTTGTGAAAAGACGAGTTCATAATCATTGCAGCTTAATGGTTAAGTTAAATTTAAAATTTATTTTTCCTTGAACCTTTGTAATTATTTAAAGAATACTGTGCAAGTATTAAAAATCATTAAATTCTACGGCAATATATTTTAAAGAAATCAGTTAGCGAGATTAATATGTTTAGTTTTATTATTACATTGTTATGTATTCTACACATCTACTAAAAAAACTAAAAAAAGTGTAACTCTACATACAATATATAATAAATTATTGTAATGAACTTCTAATAAAGTAGAAATTTATACAATACAAAAAATTTTAAAAAATGGTTTGATGTAATTGTCATGTTGAATTTTATAATTAAACTGTTAGATACTTTAGAAAGGACCTCGCACCATTTAAATGGCAAGTGACTTGGCTAAATTTTTTATATGTTGTAGACAGTAAGGTTCTAATCAAAGACTACCATAAGCAGAAAGTCGAAAAATGGACAGTTTTTGCGCTACAGCTCGCCAAAGTTGCGTCTATCAATTTATCGCGATTTTCGCAAGAAGTCATAACAACACGTGCCTTAACATATGTACCAGAAAAGTACTATCATTCAAAACGTCACGTCTTGTAATTAGTTCGAAAATCAAAGCGAAATTCGTTTGAGCAGTTTTGCCGTAAAAATTTTTGAAGAGTCGTATAAATGGCATTTAGAAATCGTTTACCCTATTATGACTGTAATACGCTAACACGGCCAGGGCAAATGAATAGAAATGATGGATTATAATATAGTTAAAAGGAAATTTTCAGAAGAAATCAGAATGGAAGGCCACCGCTAGAAGTCAGAGATTTGACAAACGTTTGCGCTAATTGTTTTCGGCTGAGCCTTAACAAAATAGCTCTTGTTGAAGACCCAGCTTATTTAGGACCAAATGTTTTGAAACAAACATAAACCCATACTTGTTTGATTTGTAATGGTAACAGCAATGTGCGTAGGATGCCCTTATCGTGTAAATTAAATATTTTTATTCTTTTATACATTTACATACCAAAAAATGTACAATGTTGCGGGCATCACAAGGATGGCAAGGTTATTTTGCAGGCTTCACTTCCAGGGTTGCGGTCTGTTAATAGTCCATGTATGTCATTAAACGTCAGCAATTACAGGCATTTATTCAAGAAATCCTACTCGTTAATAAAAAAAAGTGATGTACGAGGACGAAGATAGTTTTGATATTTTGAATAAATTTATATTCACATTTAAAAACTACAAAATCAATAAATTTTTAAGATAAATACTGATGTAAAATAAAATCCTTTATTTATTTCGGAAATATTTGTAATACACTGTTCATCTAAAAAATTCTAAGGTTTTTTTTTGTTAAAGGAAGCCTTCCTTAACTGTGAAATATTATAGATCACAATTCGATATGAAACGTATCTTTACATTTTTAATATTTTCCAAATTAATTGAGTATCAATAGGAAATGTGATGTAATATAATAAATGTATAATATATTTGTAAAATATTTGTAATATGTTTTTTTCTAAAAAAATTCTAACGATTATGAAATAAAGTAATACTCTATCTCACAATGTATCTTTGGACAATATTACATTTATATATGCAATTACAACAATTTTAAATGGATCGTAATGAGTTAAAAGCTTGCAATTGTAAAATGCATTGCCCATATAGTATCTTCAGTATGCTTTGTAATATTATACTTAACTTGAAATACAAGTATTGTTCTAGAAAGGAATGTATATTTCAATTATTGTTGTGTAAAAGATAGACATGTACTTGAACTATAAAGGTGATGTATGTTTGAAGGTGTGTGGTGTAAGTAAAGGTATATGTGCATATCTATGGAAAGAGAAAAAAGACGAGTCGATGTGGACGTCCGTTTTCTCAGGGTGTAGGTGGGGATGCGGGGGAGAGCATAAATAAAGTCCTACAAAAGATACGCTCCTGAAAATTTAAAACTTGCACCTATGTCTCAGAAAAAATAATTTTTTTTTCAACGCAGTAGTGTTTTATAAGTGGAAATCTATCAATTTCATGTATAAATTTATCAAAATATGAATACACGGCTCTTGAGTTAACCAATTCCATTTTGAAACAACAAAGAGCACTTAAAACATAACTTTTTGTACTTACGTAAGCTCAGAAGAAACAAATGCATGCAATTTATCCATTCCATGTATAAATGTATGAAAATGGTCCTTAAATTAACCAATTCAATTTTGAAACAACAAACAACACCTAAAACATGACATGTTTTTTAATTTAGTTTGAATAGGGCTCCAAATTTACAATTTTCGATGGAGCGTGAATATTACTGCTTCAAGAATTGTAGGATAATGAACGTAGTTATTTTGCTTTGCAAGCATTGTATACAGGTGTGAATGCGAACATTCTATATTATCTTAGTTACCAATGTACATTACAATTTTGAAACGGGATTTGCAAATGTATGAATGTAATTGTGTCATTTGTATTGCATAAAGACATGGAGTAAAGTTTTCAAATTTACATGCTTTTGGGAACTGTTTTGACTTTTATTTAATGCAAGCTTTTTTTCACTTTCAACTGTACTATACTTTTCACACTTTCTTTATATGCATGATATTTTACAATAAATCAATTTGTAACGCAACACGCACTTAAAATTTGCAAAAAATGACTGCTTTACTTTGATGTAGAAATTTATACATTAGTACATGAATAAGTCCGACTTCCACATGTTTTCAATTTTTTCCTTAACGTAGATCATTTCACTTTTCTAGCGCAAATTGAACGAAAATTTCAATAAAACCGTTCAACAAATTCTAGGTGCAATTTTTATGGAAGTCAGTATATGATGGTCTAGCAGTTTCTATTTTTAGCTTTAAATTTTGATCTAAATGTGTCCTTGATTTGAGTACCCCTTACAACACGTTTAAACTTGTTAAATACACATCTTGTCCTACTTTTAGTTTAGAAAACTATTTCACCTCCACAAAATTTAGTCAACCTAAATACCATTTTAGCATACATACATAACAACCTGTGATTCTTCATGGTTCCATGAACTGATTCTATTTTTAGATTTCTAAGAAATGTAATACGATACCCCTGCAGGTCATTACTTTGAAAACTCTATTTTTAGATTTCTAAGAATTGTTATATGATCATGATGATGATGATGACCTTGCAATTTCTATTTTTAGCTTTAAATTTTGATTTCTTTGTTTGAAAAGGCTGAACTGAAGGTTTGTTAAATAATATTTCTATCACCTACTAGGGGTAGCTGCGCCAATTTGATATATGTGTTAGATACGTTGAAAATTCGACTAGGAGAGATGGGGAGGGATTTAATTTATTTTTAGCAAATTCTGGCCCGTTTCCGAGAAAAATTGGTTTTATTATTTGAAAAGGCTGAAAAATCAGCTTAAAAAATATTTCTATCACCTACTAGGGGCAGATTTTACATTAGGGGTAGCTGCCCCAATTTAATATATGTGTTAAATACGTTGAAAAGTCGACAGGGTGGGATGGGGGGATTTTTAAATTTATTTTTGGCAAATTCTGGCCCGTTTTCGAGAAAAATTAATTTTTTTGTTTGAAAAGGCTGGAGACTTAGAAAAATCTGCTTAAAAAATATTTCTATCACTTACTAGGGAAAGCTTTCACATTAGGGGTAGCTGCTTCACGCATTACTTTCGTCATGTTTGCTAAAAAAGCTTTCAATTGCCAATAATTACATTAGAAGTTTACTGTGGATTTCAGCTTGTACAAAAATGAGTTTTATTTTATTTTAATAAAGTAAGTTTACATGAAAGGCTTAAATGTATTAATTATTAATTATTAACAATACTAACATTGATTATAAAAATTGTTGAAAGTGGCAGTCTTCACTTAATAGGCATGCTTCCGCCCTTCTACGAATGGAATTGCGCACTCGTTCAAATATTCCCGGCGTCTTCCGTACAGGTTCACACGAATCTTCTAAAGTGTTAACGGGAGTTTTATACACTAGAGTCTTAAGGTGCCTCCAAACTATTGAGATCGGGAGATCTTGCTGGTCATTGCTGAGGTCCTCCGCGACCTATCCAACGAACAGGATAAACTGTATCTACATGATTTCGGACAATTACACTAAAATGAGCAGGAGCTCCTTCGTGAATGTACCACATTCAATTCTTAACGCAATTGGTACTGGTAATGATTACCATAAATTAACAGAAAATTGTTGTTGAAAATGGGTTTCGGTTATAGCATGCGGGTTTTCTTCCGCCCACGAATGGTTGTCATGGAAATTTGGAATAGCATTCAGAGAAAAATTTGCTTCGTCAGTGAACAAAATTTGTGACTCAAAATGCGGATTTAGTGTAATACTCTGAAAGTACCACTGACAGAATTTCACACGCTGCGGGAAATCTCTGGGGTGTAATGCATTTACTCTTAGAATATAGCTCAACAACATGATCCAAGCATTGAAAATAATAATAATTCGATGGAAGTGGGTACAGATTAAATTTGAAAAAGTGCCCTATGGCCCATACTGTTGTAATTACTTATGCTGTTTGGCGTTAAGAAATAATTTCGTTAAACTCTTGCACATCACATTTAAAAATAGCACTTTCATATTCACAACTTTGGCGAGCTGTAGCGCAAAAACTGTCCATTTTTCGACTTTCTGCTTATGGTAGTCTTTAATTAGAACCTTACAAGTCTACAACATATCAAAAATTTAGCCAAATCCATACAAATCCATTTGCCATTTAAATGGTGCGGGGTCCTTTTACATCCGTAATACAACAATCATTGTCCAATTATTGTTTTAATACCTTTGAATAAACTAAACGTATCTTTTTATATCCATCTACTATACTACACGTAAAAATTAATAATATAAGGTGTTTTCGTTAATGTGCTACACTCACAAACAAAAACTTGTGTAATTCTTTTTTTTTATATAATATGATACAAAGAAATGCACAGTGTACACTTAAAAATAGAAACCTAATCCTATGTCGTTATTCAGATGGACTATAGTAGAGTAGAGACTACACTAAAGCCAGAACTAACTCATTTCTGAAAACACTTTAGTTTAACTAATAGGTCGTAGCACACAGTAGATACGTATGGTGAACTCCAGAAAAATACATAAGCAATCGCAATACAGTCGATCAATTAACTTAAGTTAATGTATCTCATTATCCAAAACAGTATTTTAAAATTGTATTGTTTTAAATTTTAGCTACTTTGATTTTGGGAATTAAAAATAAATCACCGTGCTCTTATAAAGGCAGATAAACCTTTCTTTTCTTTTATGAAATCATGTTATGAATATAAATGGTTCATTCAAATTATTCACCCTGTTCTCTATCACTTTTTCCACATATACAGATTATGTTCTTCAACGTAAAAACGCTTTCGTTCATTCTGTAAAAAGAATAAGAACTACTCAGTTTATTGAAATAACCCAAAGTGGTATCATCAAAAAGGTAAAAGGTTAACGAGTACTCTTTTTGACGCATAAATGAAATTTGAAAATCAAAATATTTACCTAAAGTTTAAAATACGTGACAAGAATATTAGGGAGTTAATGTTTCATTTTGTTATCAGTAAACGTAATCTACTATCAGAAAAGCCATTTTATGCACACCTTTAAACCAGGATACGAATTTATGTGAATTGTAGGTTTTATTAAACAGTTTTAATTACCAAATTATAATACATATATTATTATCTTTTGTATTTCATTCCTATTAAATATTTATAATGTACGGCGTATATTCTACTCCTGTTTTCATTCCGATATGGTACATATTCAGAATTTATAATAATTCTACGTTACGCGTAATTAAAACATCAATTTTAGACACTTAAATACTTATGGGAATGTTACAATAATTCACTTTAATTTTAGATTGTACACTTAATTTGTAAGTATATCTTTATTTGCTAATATTTACAATTTAGCAAGGTATTCTATTTTCTACGATTTACATTTCATTTCATTGCTACCTCTCCCATTAGCTGTTTTCTCCTTTTCCATGTTTGCTCCATCCATTCCACTCCCCCTCCCTTTCCCTCAATTATTTCTTATACACTCCTATCCTCCTCCCTTAACTCCCTACACTCTTTTGTCATATACCTTATATTATCCATTCCTTCTCCGAACATCTTCTTTCTTCCTCTTTTCTCCACTACTTATTTACCCACACTTCGTTACCGCATCTAAAGCTCGCTATCATCTTTTTCTTCCCATTCTTTCCTTCTCCTTTCAGATATTCTGGTTCCCTTCTGCTTTAATCTTTTTGCAATTTACATTATATTTTGCTTCTCTTAATTTTACCCATCAATCTTGCTTTTGGACATCCCTGTCCCTTCTTATTGTCCTCTCTTACCCTGACTCCCTCTACTCTTAGCCTCTCTACTTCCTCCGTCCCGTACCCGTTCCTTTTACAATATCCCTCTCTCCCCCCTTGTCCGTATTTCACTCTCCCTTTCTCTATCTCTTTCCAGCATTGCTGTAATATTTTACACTCCGTTCTTTCTCTCATTTCTTCCTCATATTTCATTGCCCTTTCTCCAGCCTCCACCTTTATTTTTTCTACCTGCACTTCCTCCCTTGTAATATACTCCGCCGTTTCCATGTCCACCCTCAATACCCATTCCAAATATTTTCCTTACAGCTCTTCCACCTCTTTTGCTCCATCCACCCCCACACTTTGGCCCCATATATCACCACACTTTATATTAATTTGTCAAATAGCATCTTCCCGTTCCCTAGGTCCTTTCCCCCACACTCCACACTTGTCCTATTAATTTATTCCCGTTTCTAACTCTTTCCTTTATATGCTCCCCATCCTTATTGGCCTGTCTCATTGTATAAATAAATCCCAGATATGTGAATTTCTTCACCTGCTCAACTTCCTCCTCTCCCCATTTCCACTCTTGCATTTTTCTTCTCCCCTCTCCCTTTCTGAATATTAGTATCTTTGTTTTTTTGTGTTTACTTCTAGTTCCTTTCCTTTCCATCATCTCCTTCATTTCCTTTCTTTTCTTTCTTTCCCACCAATACTATATCGTCTGCGTAAACCAGCGACCATACCCTCAATTTCTCTACCACCAATCCTCCCGTTTGCTGCCCTCTTAATGTCTCCTCCGGGTCCCTGTATATATCGAGAAGAAGCTTGGACTTAGTGGGTATCCCGGTCTCAGACCCTTCTTCGTTACAAATTCCTCGCTCATCTTCCCGTTCACTCTCACTCTACTACTCGTTTCCTCATAGATTTCCTCCATCCTTGCTATCAGTCTTTATTTTTTTTTTCACTCAGTCAAACGCCGTATTTAGATCTACGAATAACACCACCATTTTCCCACTTTACTTATCTAGTTCTTTATTTGCCATGTGTTTCATTATACATGCGTTATCTATCACTTTTATCCCCTTCCTGAAACGCGACTGTCCCCGTGGAATCAGTTTCCCTTCCTCTATTTCCTTCTGTAGTCTTTCTTCTAGTACCGTCGCGTATATTTTGTATGCCGTGTTTATTAATGTCACTCCCCTACAATTTTCCACTTCTTTTCTGTCCTCTTTTTTGTATACCGGACACATTACTCCTTCACCCTATCTCTCCGACAAGCCTGCTCCTCTCCATATTTTATTAATTATTTCCGTCATTCTTTGTGCTACCTTTTCCCCTCCGTATACGCATTCCTCCCCTTGTTTCCCGTCTTCTCCCGCCGCTTTACCTTTTTTTACTTTCCCAATTGCCTCTATTACTTCTTCTACTTCGTTTACTATTTGCACTCTTCCTCCTTGCCCTTCTCCTTTTTTCTGTCTATGTTCCCCCTCCAGCCCCTTCTTGAAAAATTTCTCCCATTCCTTTATTTGTATTCCCGTTTGTGTCCCTCTTCCTTTCTTTTCTTTTTTTAGATATTTCCATACCTCTTTTTCTGTTCCTATTTCATCTATCTTCTCTTCTTGTTTCTTTTTATTTTCTTCCTTTTTCCTTTCGCATGTTTTCTTATATTTATTTACTGTTTGTTTATAATATTTTTTATCTGCTTTCCCTTTTTTCTATTGTCTTGATATTCTTCTTGCCTTCCTCTTTTTTTTCTTGCATCCACTATCCCACTGCTTTTTCCATTCTATTTTCTCACCCTTCCACCTTTCAAATTTGACTTTCTCCGTTGCTTCTTCCATCTTCCTTCTCATTTCTTCCGCACTTTCTTGTACTCCCTTCCCTTTCTATATTACGTTCCCCATTTTCTCTTTGTACTTCTTTATGATCCTCTCTGACCATATATTTTTTGTTATATACTCCTCTTCTCTTCTCTTACTCCCTCTTCAATTAGCAGTTCCTGTGGTTGGTGGTCCGATGCTACTTTCTCGCCTACCCTAAACGCTTTAACTTTTTTCCATGCCTCTTAGTTCATTATACTTAATCAATTATTGATTTTCCCCTCCCTCCTGCGTACGTCTATTCCCCCAATTCTTTTTCTTCTCTATTCCCATTTATTATTTTCCACCCTCTTTCATTTCACATTTCCAGTAGTCCTTTTCCCTCTTTGTTTTACACTTTGTCCTTTGCCTGCACTTTCCTTTTTCCTTTCTTTTCATGTCTTCACCTTCTTCTCCTGTCCTCGCGTTAAAATCTCCTCCTACTATTATCATGCCCTCCCCCTTTCTTTTATCACATCTTCTAGGTTTTCCCTTGTCTTTTTCATCCTTCCACTATATACCGTTATTATTATAATTTTTGTTTTTCCCTGCTTTATATCTCTTCCTCTTCTCAGTTGCACTTTCTATTTTTCATCTTGATTCAACCATTTTCTTCTTACTCCCGTTATTATTCTCCCTTTGTCCTCCGTCTTCGCTTATCTTTTACCGCATACTGCACCTCCCATGCGAATTCTCCTGGCATTTCCCCTTCCCATCGCTCGCATTCTTTTTCTTCCATCTATGTCTCTTGTAATCCCACTACGTCTTGCTCTTTTGTGAACTCCCATAACTCTTGGTCTTTATTCTTTATTCCAACCACATTCCAGAATAGTACTTTTAACTCTTTTACCTCTTTCCTCTAGTTCCATTTCTTGCTATTTTCTCTTTCCATTACTCTTTTTTCCGTTTCGTTGCCGTTTCGTTTTCCCCCTTTCCCACATCCTTTTCTATTATTATTTGCCGTTCTGTTCCCCCACTTATCTCCTCTTTCTCTGCTTAATTCCCTGCTTTTCTCATTCTATATGTATATATATATATATATATATATATATATATATATATACCTTTCTCCATCAATCTCCATTTTTCTATATGCTACCCATACCTTTTTCCCCTAAGCACTTCTTTCCGCAGGCAGCCCTGCTCCGTATATCTTTCTGTACTCTCCTTTCTTCCCCTGTCAGGTCGTAGTCTATGTTTATTCTTGTACCCCATAGTTTGCTCTTCGCCGACATAATTTTTTGTTTTTCCACCCATCTCTCCATCTGCGCCACCAACATCTCATTTTCTCTCTGTCTGTTTATCACCGTCACTTTTTTGAACTCTATTTTTATGTTTAATTTCTCTTCCATCATCACCGGTAAGTATTTTTCTGGCTCTTTGCTTCTCCGCCCCTTTGTTACAATATTATTCCTTCTTTTCCTCCTATCTTCCTCGTCCGCTTTTTATCTAATTTTTCTATTCTTCCTATCAATTCTTCCTTTTCTCTCAGGCACGACCTTTCCCTTTCTCTCATTTCTTCCTTCATTGGCTTAATTTCAGTTCTTATTCCTTCCGTGTTTTGTTCCATCTGTTCCATCATTTCTTTTATTAATTCTTTCACTTCTTCCATTTCTGTTTATTCTTTTGTCATTTCACTTTTCTTTATTTCTATTTTCTCTTTCTAATTATTTTCTTGACCTTGCCAAATATTCTTTTCCTTTCTGTTATCTTCTTAGTCTTCCTTCTCTCTTTTATTCATTACTCACTGATTCACGATTACCGCTTCGGCTCTGTCCTTTCAAACTCTCTTAAACTTTACTTAACTTAACATTTTTTGCCTTGTTCTCCTTTATTCTTCTTTTTGTTGCAATTTTGTTAATCAATTCACCTTCGCCCCTTCCCCTGAATTACTATTGTCTCAAATATTTTTGTAAATCGGTAGTTTGTTTACATTTTGTCATAAATAAACAAGCATGTTAACGCTAGGAGTTAACGGTCAACGGTGCGATATGATACCGTTATCTCAGGAATACACATATTCTAAGTAATTAGTGTGTATTACCTGTATTTTGCGTTTTGAACAGATGTAATTATTTCCATTCGCATACTTATTGCACAAATCGTTAATCTTATCCTAAACTTCCTTATTCATTCACTAATAATTCAAATTACACCCCGTATGAATTCCTTGCACTTTGTAAGTACATTATGTTAAATTAGTTTATATTAATTAATTAGTTATCAATTATATTAATATTGTACCGGTAGAAAATTTTCTTTTCATTAAAGAAACTATGCAATTATGAGTAGAAGACGGGTTCTAGCCTCCATCTTGGAAATCCTTTATATTCTTTAACCTTCTTTCGTGGAACTCCATATTTAATAGCACTAATACTTTAAATTTAATACCAGAATTTATTTTATAGAATTATTTATTTCTCAACGCATTTTAATACAACATGTATCATTATCGAGAGAAAATATATAAGTAAAACAGTTATGGTAACAAATCATTAAACAAATAGCAAACTTTATGTAAACTATAATTCTATATTTAAAATATATGTTAAACGCCCCAGCCTAAAGGTACTTTCTGTCTATGTTTTTAAATTTCGAATTTTTATAAAACATCTAATTTGTCTTTTGAATAGAATTACAGAATGTGCATCTCAATTTAAAAATAAGAGTATTGGTATTAGTTCTACCACCGTGAGTTTGACCCAGAATTTTTTTTTTGTGTACGTAATGTAAGTTAGTGTAAATGCTACACCACTGGAATTTTGAGTAAAGCGTTGACTATTATTTTAACGCACGTTTAAATGTACAGTAAAACCTCATTTATGCGGATTCAATCAACTGAGCCTCTGCGTTATCCGAGGCAACGGACTTTTTCGAGCACTCCGTATTAATTGAGGTGTATTCTTGGATAATACAGAAAAACTCGAATAAAATGTATGAAGCCGCTATATCTATGCTGCACGCGCGAAGTGTGTTGCGATTGCTACTTTGTTTCTTATACAGAACAGCATGGGTCATGAGACTGAGACTAAGGAACATATCAAATTTCAATTTTGTACCTCAAACCGTTTCTGAAGTATGGCTATGTAAAATTTTCAAAAACTAGCAAAAAAGCGTAAAAAAGCCAGTTTTCAAATCGCTCTAGGAGCTGTCATTTTGCAGAATTCTTTATGCCCTTTCCAGTGATGTACAACATAATATTAGGTTCTAATTAAGAAATGGATTCAAAACACAAATTGAAATTTTGATTTAATTTTCTTCCAGAAAGTACATAATTTAAAATTTTCATAATATTGTAGGTGGCGGAGCACGAAAATTTTATTATTGTAATAAACGTTTGTCAAATCGCAATGGTTACTGCGATAGAAAAGTTAATTAATGGGATTTAACATATTTTATTGTATATTAAGTCGTAATTTGATAATGTTTTCTGGATATTTTAGTAAGGGTTGAAAAAAAACAAATGTTAGGATAGAAACAGATGTTCGCTCGAACAGCCTTTATTGAGGTAGTGTAACGAATCTTTGAAAGTCGCTGTATGCACATTCTTTTGGTAAAAACTTCACAAATGTAATAATAAATTGTGTCGGTACAGACCGCGATCAAAAAATATATTTGTAGGTATGTTGAAACTTGAGACCTAAATGTAGCGCTTGTTTTGTTTTTTATTACTTTTGAAAAATGGAGGTTGATTGCGGGAGTAAAGATAGTTTTGAAATCGAAGGGAAAGGGCAGTTGCTGTTGAAATTTTAATTTAGCCGGACGCTTTGATTTGTTTTAATTAGAAACTCCCGTTGTAAACCGTTCGGTCTATAAATATTTTGTCGTGTACCTTTTAGCAAAACTAAAACTCTAATTCGTTCGTATCTTTTTGTTTTTTTGTAAATTTTTCCAAAAATTAATCTGGTAATTAATCGACGCGGCCCTAAGTTTTAAACCGAGTATCTTAACTCGTCGTGTTGGTAGTAAAGTGTTTAACTAAAAGGAATATATTCCAGTGTAAGTAGGTATTTTTATATAAATTAAGATGGCAGCAAATAATTCTACAAGCCTATTTAACGGATTAAAAATCGAGCATTGTCTTGCAAAGGTATCTCATTCGTAAACGGGCTCATTAAGCTGAAATATGCTAAAATAGAAGACAGTATTTGTGTGAATTAGTATTGTTTGTCGTTTATCTTTATATTTGTGTAGAGGTGGTCATGGGCGAGCGGGTACAGGAGATCGCTCGGTTATTAATTGTAAGAGGCAATTGCCAAATAGGTACGTACTCCCGGGTCCAGATGACATTAAACACCTCGAATTTTTATTTTTATTGATTTTATTACTGTACAGATGAATATGTAACCTGATAAGGGGGAGCTGTGTTTCTCTAACGCACTCAACCTTATATGTCGGTCACGATGTTATGATCTATTTATAACTTACCTTTGTAAGGCTTTGTTTAATAAGTTTTTTTTTGTGTCAGTTTGTTAAGTCGAATTGTTCGCCTGCAAACTAATTTCTCTTTATATATAATTTATTCTAACTCTACGTATGTATTTTGTGCTTTAGTAGTCACTAAACAATTGTGTACGTGTAAATCCCTTATATATTTTCTTTTGTCCTTGCCTTTACCTTATTATCACCTGTGCAATTTTACTGTTGTTGTATTTTGTATGTAACGTAATTTGCCTTATTGTTTTATGTGCTTATTTACCTAAAGACCGGCATGACTGGTTTTAAAGGACCACGTTTGGTATTACGATTTTTATTCTAATTTATTTATGACACAATTGTGGGTACGACTACATGGTTTTTTTATTGTGTTTATGTGTAACTAAACTGCTTTTTATTCATTTTTCCCGTAATGTTACAATTTTGCACGCACTTTAACTTGATTTAATGGTGTTTTTTTTTTGCTACTTGATTTATTAATGTGCTTGTGCAATTACTTATTTATGAATAAAATGAGTTTTATTGGTGGTTCTTTCCCACAATAGTACACTAACGGGCTGAACCACCACTGCGCAAGCTCGTTAATTTTAATTTGAGAAATTGAAAATTATATGATTTTAAAATGGTGACAAAATTTTCACGTAATTACAGTTCTACACAGTAGGTTAGAACAATTTGTTAAATAAAACGAATTGTGTTATGTGTTGGATGCAAATTGTATTTTGATTTCGCTTTAGTTTTTACTTAAGCTTAACGTTTCGGGAAAAGCTTTTTTAAATTATTCCCATCTTCAGAAGCATAATGATTTTAAATCGTGAATAACAACAACATCTAAAAAATAAGTTAATAAAAGTTTAACACACTTACAAACTATGTTATTTTCTATAGAACTTACCACAACTTAAATTGAATTAAAAGTTACTACATAGTATATTAATTGATAAGAATAAAGTAGAGTTGAACATTTTTAAACACGTTATAGGAGTAAAAAAAAAAAAAAAACATCTTAACTTATGTTATATAATATTATGCCCTTATGGATAGTTTCTAAAGGGTAGTATGGAGTTCCATACATTTCGTAACATTTACAAATGTATTAAGTCAAGTAATAACATAACTGATATAGCAATTTTCACCGATTTGCAAAAAATAACTTACAAACTGATCAAAACAATAAATAGGAAGCTCTTTCTTTTAAACTGCAGAAAAACGAAGATCATACCACCTTTCCTTAAATTTAAAATAAACATTCAACTGGAAAATCAAGAAGAATTACAGAATTCACAAATCAGAAAAGCAGTATTAAAATGCCAACAACAACTTTTAAACATCTGTATTCAAGACACACATAAGACAGAGAAGAAGCTTTGGAATAAACTCAGGTGCAAAAAAAATTACATTATACAACATTACCATCAAGAAACCAACGATAAATTTTTCCTTTTACTTCAACACAAGAAAGAAAATCTTTTTAACAAAATTAAAAAGTGCAACATTAAAAAGGTAAGTAAATCAAAATACAATTTGCATCCAACACATAACACAATTCGTTTTATTTAACAAATTGTTTTAACCTACTGTGTAGAACTGTAATAAAGTGACAATTTTGTCACCATTTTAAAATCATAAAATTTGTTAGCAGTTCATGAGGAAAAAAAATAACATCTTAACTTATGTTATATGAAATTAAAAATTATTAACTTTATTAAATACATAAATAAAAAAGTTTACCTCGAGTAGGATTTGAACCTACGACCTGTACTTTGCTAGAGTACCGCGCTAACCATCTGCGCCATCGAGATTCAAGCCCCAATCGATGAAAACTTTGTCTCTATGTATGTAGAACTGCTGTAAATTCTAAATATAATGAGATTACAATCAAATTACTTACATTAATGGAATGTGAGCCTGCAATATCGCAAGGATTGACACACGCCAAAGTAACCTGACTAATATTAATATAGTATAAGTTTTGTTATGAACGAATATTTATGTATTTAATAAAATTTTAATAATTTTTAATTACATATTATCTTTGAACAAAACTTATAATAAATTAATATTAGTCAAGTTGATTTGGTGTGTGTGTATCCTTGCGATATTGCAGGCTCACATTCCATTAATATAAGTAATTTGATTGTAATGTCATTGTATTTAGAATTTACAGCAGTTCTACATACATAAAGACAAAGTTTGTATTGATTGGGGCTTGAATCTCGATGGCACAGATGGTTAGCGCCGTACTCTGGCAAAGTACAGGTCGTAAGTTCAAATCCTACTCGAGGTAAACTTTTTATTTATGTATTTAATAAAATTAATAATAATTTTTAATTACATATTCACCTTTGCACATATTAATTCATACCAAAACTTATAATAAATTTAATATGAGTAGTTTCATTGTTTATCTGCCCTACATGATGCAACACTTACTTCATCCAACTTATCTCATTCAAATAGCACAAGGTACCTACTACTAGACGGCCACTTCGTTTGATCAGATTTGAGGTTTGCGAGTAATTGAATATCAGACTTGTAAATAAATTCTGATGTTTTAATTATTGCCAGGAAAGTCAAAGTAAGGCAAGCAATTAATTAGAGTAATAGTAGCATTATTGTCAGTAAGGTCAAGACAACTCACATAGCGATGGTTTTGTTCTGGAAAGTGCATTATTTCAAATAAGTTCAAATTACACTTTTCAAGATAGGGTACCTGAGGGGGGCCCCTAAAATATTTCTATAAATACTTAGTGCTGTTGTAAATCATATGGTGAAATATAAATATTGGATGATGATGACTTCAGGGATAAAAAAAAATTCCTAACTCTTGTTTTTCACTAATAGCTCCGTTTTGACCAAACCTACCTTTAACAAATAGGAATTTAATTAAAATATACCGAAAGCTAACAAAAGAATATCAGAAATACCATCTTAAAACAAACCAGTGAGTATATTCTGTAATTAAATTAAGTTGATTACCTACTTTAATTTTATATAATTTAAACTAATAGCCTATCAATAAAAAAAAACTACAAATTTAAATAATATATGAAAAGGTGTAAGTTTTGATCTAATAGTTCTGGCCCAAACAGATTAATCAAAATGTACATTACATTTCCACATCGACTGGACCCAGTGTATGTAAGTGTGATCCTGTTGTAAGCCTCCTTTGATTACTCTGATTAATTTTACTTAAAATTTGCCGCGGACTAGCTCAATCGGTTCTTAAGCCTGTAAGAAGGGGAGTGATTCGTTTTATATTGGGGTTGATCACTGCATCAAGGTAGCCCACACTGAACCATACACTTGCAAGGGTTTTATACATATGTTGTTCCCATTATTTACAACTCTAAATACACACTTAAAACTAGGTACAAAACATACAAAATGAAATAAATAAATAAACAAAACAAACGGGTATTTCAACATAAAACAAATTAATGAACGGAGATTCTGAAGGACCGGCACAGTCCTGTAATCCATTGAAGATATCGAATCATTTTATTAGAGACTGAAAAAAAACTGAGAAAAGGCGTAGCATGGATGTCTGAGTTATTTTCAGAAATACCTCCATGATTTGTGATAAATGTAGGAAGGATGTAACCAAGCTGAAAAATACAGAGCTAATCAGTGTCATTAAAAATACTGAAAATGAAGATTCTTGTGAATCGGAGGTAATCATCCCGGACAAAGACCCAGACTTCAGTACTACAAATCCAATGGTTGTTGAAACTTTTCACACGTCTCTTCAAGAACTAGGTGAGTCCCCAACTCAAAAGAACAAAATTACATCTAAGCATATGCAAAATCAAAAATGGGAAAAATCTCCTCGTCAATGAACCGTAAACTTTTTGTTGCTACTTTTTCGTCAGATATTATCATTAGATACAGAGAGTGACGAATCTATTCTCCAAAATCTCAAAACTAACCTTTTTCCTTCTACAAGTAGGGCAAAAAGGTAATGATTCTTACAAGTTGACCTGAAAATTGGAGTATCAGGAAGATAATGAGCGGCATTAATGCTCCTGATTACATTGTTCGGCAACCCGAAATGTTGAAATAAAAAGGGTTTATGGCAGGTCCAAACCCAAAACCAGGGAAAAGTTTACCAATAGAAACCGTCAAAACTGTACAGGGTGGCCAACTAACAATGCGAGGTACTGTATCTGGGAAACTATCCATCGTAGAGGCTTGCGCAAAAAAAAAGTTATCACTAAAACGGGCAATACAAATACCTGGAAAATATTTTCAAGTTTCTGAAATGGCCGCTGCAATCTTGAATCTAAAAAAGTGATGTTTCTGTGAATTCTGCTATATTAACCTAATAAAAAAATAACTGATCTTTAAGGTCGAGGATAATCTGAACTTTTTTTGTTTGGTACTTTTTGACGTGTGTCTAAAAATAAAGTGGTTGGAGGTACTCAAAGGTTTCCTTAAATCACCCCCCGTATCTTCGAAACGGATAATCTCATTTTAACAAACTTGGGCGCGTTGAAAAGAGCTTTTCTTGGGCTACAAATGTTAAAATAATTGAAGTTTTGTTAGTTTCACATATCGTCGATAGAGGGCTTTGTTCGACAGTCCCACAGAAACGGTTAATTTTCGCAAAAAAATTAAACGCATTGGTATGTCTTTTTTTCATGAACAAGTAGCTAAATGATGCCTAAATACGCTCGCGAAAACCGCATCACGATATCTTGTTCCTAACCTAAAATGTCGGCCAAAGAAAACTTTATACGAAAATCCCTTAAATTTTTATTTTTCTTTAACTATATTTTTTTGGAATTGTTTCTATTATGTAAGTTGTGGCCCTAAAAAGGACCGATTTAAAGGAGGAAGGTTTTTAATGCCCCCGTAAATGCTCGAAATGCTGACCATCACGCTCTATGCATTGCTGAGGCCTCTCATGACTAGAAAAAACTGCAGCTTCAATTTCGGCTCTGAATAAGTTACCTAGAAATTATGATTTTAAATGTTTGTAAATTTATTCACCAGAATAAAATCACCCTTTTTTAAATTAGTACGGGCAGGTAAGCAATGCTGAAAGTTATACGAAAGGCCTATTTTTTGATTGTTTAAATGCATATTCACTATGGATATATACGAAAAATACAATTAACAGAAGCAGGCAGTCGAAATAGATATCTAAACAAAACATACATAATCCTCAAATAGTCAATAGTTGTCAATACTTTCGCGTTACTTTGAGCAATTTTTGTGCTTTCAAAATGTGTTTTGCGAATAATGAAGCTGTTGATATGCTTGCGGTTTTGAATGTGCTTACGAGCCAATGGTAGTATTCGGCCTACGTTTCAACGGCAAAGAATTGGAATAACACAAGAAAATATTAACCGTGTACTGGGCTATATTGAGGGAAAGCCTCATGTTAGCACAAGAGCATTATCCACTGCGTTGGGCATATCACGGACTACGGTTCAAAATATTTTGAAGGTCCATAGGTAAGTTCTAATGGCCATCAAAATATATAGGTATTCGTTTAAACTTTTTTTAATTACTTTAAGAATGCAACCATATCATATTGTTGTGCATCAGGCCTTGAAAGAGGAAGATTTTGATAGAAGGTTAAACTATTGCCATTGGATGTTAGGCATGATACGCGAAAATAGAGAATTTTTATTTCAAATTCTTTGGACCGATGAAGCCACCTTCAGTAGTGACGGGAGAGTCAATCTGCACAATATGCATTATTGGTCTGCAGAAAATCCCCATTGGTTGCGTGAAGTTTAGCGCCAAGGACGTTGGAGTTTAAATGTATGGTGTGGCATACTAGGACGCAGAATTATTGGGGTCATATTTTTCGAGCAACCCCTAAATGACAATGTATTTCTTGACATTTTGGCCAATCAATTACCGTTGTTGTTGGAAGATGTGCCTCTGGAAACAAGGCAAACATTGTTTTTGCAGTTGGATGGTTGCCCAGTACATTTTGCTATTAATGTGCGAGAGCATTTTAATGCAGTATTTCAACGGCGGTGGATTGGAAGAGGAACTCTTGTTTCCATGGCTTGCGCGATCGCCAGACTTAACTTACCTCGATTTTTATTTATGGGGGCGCTTAAAGGACATCGTGTTTCGGACTCAACCTACTACTCTAGAGAAGATATGAAAAACCGGATTCGTAACGCAATACGTAACATACCGAGAGCCGAAATTGAAGCTGCAGTTTTATCTAGTCATGAGAGCCTTCAGCAATGCACAGAGCGTGATGGTAAGCATTTCGAGCATTTACGGGGGCATTAAAAACCTTCCTCCTTTAAATCGGTTCTTTTTAGGGCCACAACTTAAAAAAATAAATATTTAAGGGATTTTCGTATAAAGTCTTCTTTGGCCGATATTTTAGGTTAAGAACAAGATATCGAGATGCAGTTTTCGCGAGCTTATTTAGGCATCATTTAGCTACTTGTTCATGAAAAAAAGTCATACCAATGCATTTAATTTTTTTGCGAAAATTAACCGTTTCTGTAGGAATGTCGAACTAGCGACGACATGTGAAACTAACAAAATATCAAATATTTTAACATTTGTAGCCCAAGAAAAGCTCCTTTCGACGCGCCCAAGTTTGTTAAAATCGGATTAGCCGTTTCGAAGATACGGGGGGTGGTTTAAGGAAACCTTTGAATACCACCCCATCAGTTTATTTTATAGATACGTCAAAAAGTGTCAAACAAAAAAAGTTCAGATTATCCTCGACTTCAAAGATATTTTTTTATTAGGTTAGTATAGCAGAATTCACAGAAACATCACTTTTTTAGATTCAAGGTTGCAGTTACGTGCCCTAGCAGCCATTTCAGAAACATGAAAATATTTTCCAGGTTTTTGTATGGGCCGTTTTAGTAATAACTTTTACAGTACCTCGCATTCTTAGTTGGCCACCCCCTACATTCATTTTATGAAAATGATGACGTTAGCCGGGCATTGCCAGGTATTAAAGATTGTGTGACGGTCACAGATCCAAATGGAAGTAAAACAAAAATATCAAACAGACTTATTTTGGTAGTACCCTTAAAGAAGCTTATAAACATTTTAAGGACAACTTTCCCAACATAAAAATGGGTTTCTCTAAATTTACTGAGTTGAGACCAAAACATTGTGTATTAGCTGAGCAGAGTGACACGCACTCTGTTTGTGTGTGCACAACTCACTAAAACATAAAATTATTCACACAAATGCCAAACTAAGTACGGTAACGAATGGCAGCTTAAACAATTACAAGCAATATATTGCAAAAATTCTTTGCAACCCATCATCAATTGATTGCAACATGGGAAATTTTGAATATTGCCCAGGAAAAACTGTAATACGTAAAATTTTACAAGACTCTCTTGATGAACATTTAATTGAACGAGTTCAATTCCGCCAGTGGGTGTCAGTTGACCGCTGTAATCTGGAAATCATAGAGAAAACTTCCGAGGAATTTATATATTTATTCTGTAGTAAGATGTCCTCTTTGGTTCGGCATGACTTCATTGCCAAGCAACAAAGAACATTCCTTAACTCCACAAAAGAAAACCTTAAGGAATCAGAATTTGTTGTTAGATATGATTTTTCAGAAAATTACAGTATAGTTCTACAGGATGAAGGTCAGAGTTACCACTGGACAAGCCAGCAGGTTACTATACATCATTTGGTATATATTACAGTCAGACAAAACTGAGTCTGATTGCCTAGAGCACAATACAAATGCTGTGAACACGTCTCAAAAGAAGCTAATTTCATGTCTAACAAATAAATTCCAAAATATTCCAAAGCAGATTTACTATTTTTCGGATGGTTCTGCAGCTCAATACAAAAATAATAAAAACTTTCTGAACCTTGGCCTTCATGAGGAAGACTTCAACACAAAAGTCGAGTGGTACTTTTTAGCCACAGCATATGGGAAAGGGCTTTGCGATAGAGTAGCAGGTTCCGTTAAAATACTGGCAGCTCATGCAAGCTTGCAAAGGCCATACCATAACCAGACCCAAACCCCACGAAATCTATTTGAGTGGGCAGCAGATAACCTAACAGAAATAGATTTTGTCAATGCTAAAGAAGATTATGCTGCTTCAGAAATGTTTTTAAAGAGCCGGCTTGAAGAGTCGTTGATAATCAAAGGAACACAGCAATTTCATGCATTCATTCCCAAATCTACAACAAAATTATTAGTGAAACACTTTTCAGATGATGCGCAGGGTTGGGAGAGGGAGATAACTACATCACAGGACAAACTGAAGTTACAAGATGTATAAGGTTACGTCACCACTGTGTATGACAAAAACTGGTGTGTTGGGTACATTTTAGAATAAAATGAAGAACTTGAAGTGAAAATAACTTTTCTTCATCCATGTGGACCAGTAGATGTTCTGTGGGTGTCAGTGGTGGATGTTCTCACAAAAGTAACTCCATTTACTCCGACTGGGAGTGATGTAAGCCATATCCAATTGGCTCTCTTAGAATGTAATCTGTGAAGGTGCGAGATAATTTTTTGGGAAACTACTTTCAACTGAAAACTCAATTCATTTTTATATACTTTTGTCATTCAATTTCATTCTACCATTTCAAATACATAAAGACAATTAGAATTTTCGAACTTTTAATTTCTTCCGTGTTATCTGAGTTTTCGCTTGTCTGAGGTACCTTCTCACCACATTACCTCGGATAATCGACATCTTACTATAATTATGAGTTGAAAGCATTCAGTTTGAATGAAAAATAATGTTTTGGTGCCCCCTATTGGGACGATAATGAATAAATACTATTGTATTTGATTATTATATTTTAAGAAATATTAATTTAAAATCGCTGTAAATATGTAGCGTGTGAATTTATGATATGTTGAGATTGTATAAAAGTGTAGAAGAAGAACGTGTATGTATATTTCTGCTTGTATAAATGACACAACGGTAAATTGTATGTATGCTAAAGGACAAATGGAGTTAAAAATTTTGCAGGAGAGTTCGCGAAAGTGTGGCAATTTCATAAAAAGTTGAAACTAGATTTGGACATTATGTGTGTAAATATGAATGGAAAATTGGAATGTTTTGAAGAATTATTAAGTTTTTTGTGAAAACTTCAAGATAGCTGATACACTGGTCTCAAGCGGTGTTCCGTTTTTCACTTTGGTGCGCGGCAAAGTGACGAGTGTACATACACATTCAGTTTGAATTAAAGCAAATCAAATCCAGTGGATACGACATTACACCTGATAATGGACTACGTAATTTATATATGTAAGAATAATTTTAGATTTTTGAATGTTGGAAGTTTGATCCTTAGAGATGTCATTATTTACTTTGTAAATTTCACTCAGGCATTACGGATAATCAATCTCCATTACCTATTATTGTATGGTCAGATTTAGGTACTTTATTCTATAAGAATAGATATTTTGTGTGTTGCATCCAAAGTATGTAAATTTTGCAAAATTAGTTAATAGAGTTCGATTAGTTTACTCATCCTTTTGTTTGTTTAAATTGTGACGGGCCTTCCGTATATTTTACAGTTTTAAAGAGAACCAATATTATATTATTAGATGTCATTGTTTTCTTTTGCGTGTGAAGCTACATAAAAGTTTTGACACTTTGGCTAAAGGATTGATCTGAAGATTGTTTAGTTTGAGTCAGACCAGTTACAAAATTTAATTTCCTTGCATTCATTAGAAGTCATTGACTGCGCAGCACTGATCACGACGTATCTAGTAAGCGCAAATTTCAGATTTGAATCGAACGATTCATTCACACTTCCAACGTTTAGATACAGTTAAAAACAAAGAATTGCAAATAGTATTTGAGAATATATAAATCATACATACGATGCACTGATCGTTACGTTTTTCAATTTTAAGATACGAATTAATGTTTTTGTGGTTAAAAATTAATAGACATAATTAATAATTTTTTCAAATTGAGTGATATTCATTTTAAATTTTTTATAACAGTTATAAATATTTGTTTATGTATTCAGATAACGTATATTAAGTCAGATTTTATGAATACACGGGGTGCGATCAATAAGTTTACGACAACGTCTATGTTTCCACATTTTATTAAGCTTAGGATAGATTTGCTTTTAATTGCAATTGAACTTGAAGATTTTCAAAATTGAATTGACGTGTATGTGGTTGTTGTTTTGGGATTGAGATAGATTTATTCAGATTACTGTGACCAAATTCGTCGTACTCTTTTAAAGTGAAAGAATTCTAAAATTAAATGACCGAACTTCAATGGTGTATGATTTTATCGAGTAGGCTACAATTCCATCTTCCACAATCAGGTAGGATTAACTTAAGTCGCCTACAACTATTTATTTCAGTGAAATTTCAGATTGTGGTGGCGCTTAAAGACAATTTTCCCGGATAGAATGTTGTCATACAGGGTGATGCACCGAAAACGAAACAGATCGAATATTTTGAAAACAACTTTTTTTGGAGAAAATGCAAAAACAGGTCGAGAGGTTGGGGATATGATCTTTCGGTCATTTCTCTATTTAAATTTTATTCGTAATAGTGACAGAGGGAAGGGGAGGGCTGGACGGATATGATATGATCTTTCGATCATATCCCCAACCTGTTGACCTGTTTCTGCATTTTGTCCAAAGAAATTTGTCTTTCGTTTTCGGTGCCTCACCCTGTATGCTGTTTTGTGGTAAGTGTAAGGCGTTTGAAAATAAATTTCAACCATTATTTTACGTCTTATATCAAACCCGCCCATTTCTATTGCAATTAGCTTGAAATCCCGCTTACCTTAGTAAGTCTTTGCCATTCCTGGTGCGGTTTGATCGTGTAACAACGTGAGTTACTCATTCCGATATTTTTACAAAATATGAAATTGATATGTATTTATTTTTTGTCGGTGCTGTGTTAATTGGGTAAATGCTTTGATAGAAAATTTGTATTCTTGATTTCTAACTAAAGTGTCCATTATACAGGGTTAGGAAAAAGTACCGGAACGCTTAAATATCTACAAAATCACGAAAGTTACGATTACAAAATTCGGCATTTGGGGGTTTCGGGGCGCGCGGGATTGGAAAATGATATCGGCACTGTTGCCAGATTTCCCAGTTTTGCGATACACGTAGTCGTTTTGTTATCTTAAATAGAATACCCTATTTATTTTTATTGCAGTCAATTGGGCGTCTCAAACTTAGTAAGATCTCAAATTTTCAAACTTTTAGATTTACTAGTTACTGAGATATGACGACACCGTATTTTCAGTAAAAAGTACCGGAATGCTTGAATATCTACAAAACCGCTAAAGTTACGATTACAAAATACGGCATTTGGGGGTTCCTAGGCATGCGGAATTAGAAAATGAAATCGGCACTGTTGCCAGATTTCCCAGTTTTGCGCTACACGTAGTCATTTTGTTTTCTTAAATAGAATACTCTATTTATTTTTATTGCAATAAATTGGGCGTCTTAAACTTATTAAGATATCAATACTTAGTTTTTTTGTTATCTTAAATGGAAAATCCCAAATTCTCAAAATTCTGTTTATACTATTAGATACTAGTGAGAAATATTATGGGATAGTTACTTATTTTAGAATGAGCATGCATTAAATTTATCGGAGATGCCCGAAAATATGAATACCCTAGGAATAAGTAAGCACTGCTTCAATTGTTTCCAACACTTTAGCCGTCGCCATGTTACAACAATGACAAATTAAACACACCATTGTCAGTTAAGCCACTGAATATTGCATCGATTACAAAATTATAATTTGATTATGGCTTTTGTTCTATCAGAAAGCCAACGTATTGATATTTTGATTTTTCGTCGATATGGAAATAAAACAAGGACATATCAAGAAGTCTGCAACTTGTTTAATGACCGTTATCCTAATAAACCCATTAAAAAGTCTACCGTACACAGAACTTGTCGACGTTACGAGGAAACAGGGTCCATAAAATGTTTACCTAAAACCGGACGCCCAAGAACTGCTACAAGTGATGAAAATAAATTAAACGTTTTCTTACAAATAGAGGAAAATCCAAAAGTAAGCACCAACCAGTTAGCTATAAATACCGAAATCTGTCAAAAATCTGTAAGGACTATTTTGAAGGAAAATAAATTAAAGCCGTACAAGATTCATTACACTCAAGAGCTTTTAGAGGATGATCCTGAGCGCAGCAATGAATTCGCCGAAATCTTGATGGAAAATATCAACCAAGATCCTTATTTTGCGCACAAAATTGTATTCAGCGACAAAGCTACTTTTTGCTTGAACGGCCAAGTTAATAGACACAATTGCCGAATTTGGTCTAGAGATACCCCCCATTGGATGGAAGAACTTCATACCTAATATCTTGAGAAAGTTAACGTCTGGGTGGGAATATTGGGAAACAATATTATCGGACCTTTTTTCATAGAAGGTACATTAACAGGGCGAAAGTATTTGGAGCTCCTTAGAGAAAGTATAGTTCCTGCCATTCAACAAAATAGAAATATAGGTGAAATCTGGTACCAACATAATGGTGCTCCGCCCCATTATTCAAGAGAAGCCATGCAATTTCTAAACAACCAATTCCCAGGAAGGCTGATTGAAAGACGTGGAGCATTAGAATGGCCACCTTGATCCCCTGATATGACTCCACTGGACTTCTTCTTGTGGGGTTATTTGAAGAACCGTGCCTACAGAAATCGTCCAGAAAATTTGAACGAACTCTGCGAAAGAATACGCATCGAAATAGTATTTATAACACCGGATATGTTGAGCAACACATTGCGAGAATTTTATGATCGACTTGGATACTGTCTGGCAAATAGAGGAGCCCACTTTGAGCATTTAATTAAAAGTTAGTGTCGTTAATTATTAATTCTATTGTTAATTAATTAAGTTATTGTTGTTTTAGTCCATTGGCTTGTAATCTCCTTCTTTTCTTAGAATTATCATTATTAGTTAAAGTGTAAGGGAAAGTGGCCAATCACAAATAAAAAAATAACCTTCATAACTCAAGTCATTTATTTCAATAAAAATAAATGAGGCATTTCATTTAAGATAACAAAAAGACTATGTGTAGCGCAAGACTGGGAAATCTGGCAACAGTGCCGATATCATTTTTCAATTCCACATGACTAGGAACCCCCAAATGCCGAATTTTGTAATCCTAGCTTTAGCGATTTTGCAGATATTTAAGCGTTTCGGTACTTGTTACTAAAAACGCGGTGTTGTCTGATCTCGGCAACTAGTACAGATACAATTTTGAAAATTTGAGATCTTAATAAGTTTGAGACGCCCAATTGATTGCAATAAAAATAAATAGGGCATTCTATTTAAGAAAACAAGATGACTACGTATAGCGCAAAATTAGGAAATCTGGCAACATTGCCGATATCATTTTCCAATCCTGCACGCCCCGAAACCCCAAATGCTGAATTTTGTAATCGTAACTTTAGCGATTTTGTAGATATTTAAGCGTTCCGGTACTTTTTCCTAACCCTGTACATAAAATGTAACCATTTTCTTGTGCAATTTGTTTTATAAATTGATATTTACAGTTATATAAATTAAATTGGGGAATTACATTGCACTTAAAATATAAGTGCTATTAAATATGGAATTCCACGAAGTAAGATTAAAGAATAGGAGATTGAAACCCACCATCCACTTTTATATTGTTACCGTGTGTAGAATTTGTAGAAAAATTTAGAATTTTTAGTTTTGTTGTAAGATTTTTTTAGAATTTTAAAGAATTTGTATGTAAAGTTTGGGAAGCACTGATTCTTATTCACGATGTGGGATTGAGCTTGCGTTATTAGCTTTATTGGAAGAATAATTATTAGATATTCAATTTAATAATTTTTTTTTGTTATGAGGTTTAAAATTGTGATTATGTAGACCGCGTACTTAGTAATATTTGTTGAAGCTTGTTTGTACGTAAGCGTAGTAAAAGTAAGTTTTTATTTTAGCATATACCAGCTAATCGTGATTGATTTGTAACATTTATCTAAGCGAGTTTTTATATAGGTAGTGTGTGTTGTATCGGGTGAATTTTCAAATTTCGCGCTAGGTTGTACAATATTTTATAGCTATATGGTAGTTTATAGAAAAAGAAATGATTGTTGTTTATTTTATAAATGTATTTAATATTGATATGAGAATCTTGAATTTACTACAATAAGTTATGTCCATACTTAATTAGAAAACATTTCAAGTTCGCGGCAAAGTACAGATGCATAAATGAGTTACAGAAGGAGGGGAAGACGCGATCGGAATGACTTGTAGTTCTTTAAGTTGGTTAGCCTTTGAGAGTTGTTGATAGACGTTGGAAAAGAAAAACCGGCACAAGTGAAGATAGTATATAAAAAATAAAAGTTAGTTTGTAATAGGGAAGCAAAAAGAATACTATTCTTATAAAAGGGAAAAGATTAAATTGAATAAGAGTGCGAATGTTGTTAAATTGGCGATAAAAAGAAAAGTGAAGCAGCAATTTAAAGTTACGTGTTTGTGCACATTGGAGGCTACCAACGCTTAATTGTATATATTGAACGAAAAATATAATATACGATAATCGATTCAATGTGGTAAATCAGTATATAAAGAACAATAACCAAAAAGTATTAATGGCTAGTTTATGTGATTCAGCACTGTCGTTACTATTTGCAGGCAGTCTGTAGTGAAACTTGACTTAGTGAAATAATAATTAATACCTATAAAAATATCCAAAAAAACATTAGTCGAATCGATAGGTTGTTGGAATAGGAATTGTGCATGGTCAGTGCCATAGCAACGAAGTTATGCGATCTTCGGCTACCATAAATAACAAGTAAGGCTGATAAATTTACGTACTAAAGAGAACGTTTGTGTGTTTTATGTTTCCTTAAATTGTGGTTTAACTACCTGCACTGAATGGATCAAATTTCATTCACTGCTGATAAAGAAATTATATGTGCCTGTTAGATAATAAGAAATACGAAATATCTTAATAATACCCAGAGGTTAGCATAGGATTGTTTTTCATGTGTTATTGTAAATAAAGAATTTGTGCATTTTTAAGTTTAGTTAAATTAAATAAGCATACCGCTTGATTTCTTTTTATTATTAACCATTACGAATATTAAAAGCTCTAATACTAAAGGAAGTAATTGCAAGTAAAGTTACAATTTCCATATACATTGAAGAGAATCAATTTGAACGTATTTTTGATATTTGAACAATATCATTTCTTTTAAATAAGTAAGCTAGCCGGTGCAACCAGATAAGAAAGGAGTTTGTTAAACAAGTATTAGTTTCATTTATGCAGACAGAAACCTGATAGCATGTAAATTAAATTAAAATTAATGACTGTTATCTCTATGAGTTGAAACTACCTAAATTAAATCAAAAGGTAAACATTTTAAATTTTCACGAAAACAATACGAATTTATATTAAAGGATTCTGAAATTATAAAAAATTGTAAAAGAACCCTAAAATTTATCTTTTGTGGCGAGTGTAAATAAACAAAAGGGATAGGTCCATGTTTACGCCCGTTGCAGCATGTCGTGGCGACAGTAAGCTTGGTATTTTTTATGGATAAGAATTCAAAGAGGAGGTAATATAGATCTTAGAAAGAGTTCATTTAAATAATATTGTAGGGGAACAAAAAATATATTAGGTTACGTGTAACTACGCTTTAACATGTTGTAAGGGGTTAATAATGACTAATATTTTTTACTTCGTTTTTAGGGCGCGGACTGTTGGAATAAATTTTTAGTAAAGGGATTGGCCAGGATTTTTGAAATGGAAGATGATGAATTTTGGAATCGCGAGTGAGGATTCTGCGTCCAGTCAGTAGTATGTAATTTATAGGTTGAGAACACGGGGGAGTGTATTAAACCGTACTTGTGAGCATGTGAGCTTATGAAACGTGTAGACAGTGTAGAACGAAGGGTTGCTATCCCATTTTACCTTTTGCGTATGTTATAAAGATTTTCCAGGCCACAATCATCGAATTTTTGTGCCTTTTTTCCCGATGGGATGGTATCATTTAGGAAAAAAATATTCAAGAACGGATTTGTAAAGCATTTTAAAGAAACAAAAGGGTTGATTTAATGTAGTAAGTGCAGATATCGAGGGATAGTTTTGCTGTGTTTAATTGAAGTAGAGTTTAGTGCTCTAAAAAATATAAAACTCCGACGACGGAAAATTACAATTTTTTGGAGTATTTTTTGGAAACGAATGGTACTCGTTCTGCTCCTTATCCGGTAACATTGTGTAAGTTAGAGCTTTTAAATTTGTAATAAAATAAACATTGTTTATTTGAAAATTGATAAACTGTCGTAATTAGAAAAGTTGAACAACCCATTTTGAGTTGTATTAAAATATACCGTCATTTAGGTTCTTCATTCATTCAGTTGTAAGTACAAGAAAAATTTTATTTATTAGTGATTTATAGGCATGTGTTAGGTAACTTAACTAAAGCGTCCTGGTTCACTTCTTGTGGTATGCTGTAGATGCAGGAAGCCATATTTTTTGGGTTTCCACCTAAATTTTGTGCCATTGATTTAATGGCACTTTCTTTTTTTTTACTTTGATTTACACTTTTATTACAATTACTTTTCTACTTTAATTACATTTTAAGTACGCATTTAATTTTACTTTTACGTACGCTTTCATTTTAATGCAATAAATATTGGATTCAAAATTTCAAGAAGTAAAATTCCATCTTTGGGTGTGGTTTACAACGTAAAGTATTATTTCTAGATATTGCGCAATATTGGTGCAAAGATAACATCACCTTGGTTGACATTTCCGTAATCGCTTAGATACCAGAGGTTATTAAAAAGTTTGTGTACAAAATTTTACGAACAGGCATTTATGTTTTATGATTTAATTAGTAATTTAAGGCTATAACTAGTTTTAAGGTATATTTTATATAACCCTATCATTTTAACTGTTAATAAACATAGTTTGTATATATTTTATTTTTTACATTTTGATAAAATTTTTATTGTAAACAACCTCGGTTTAGTTATTCCTAGCATAATTAAAAATAACTTGGCGTCCGAGATCATTTTATTAGTGTTACATTGCATTTTTTTTCTATTGATGTTCAGTGAAAGTAATCGAGCAGAAATTGAGGTAATTAAGCAAATCAAAAGATTAAACCACCCTACGTTAATCTACCGACTGAATCAAAGGCATTATTTTTGGTGAATGGTTTGTATCTCCAGTTAGTTTAACGATTTGTTTCGGAGAACATTTTTACACTTATTTCTTTATTAAATATTATTAAGACACTTTTTATATATTTTATACGATTACCATCACATCATTATTTATAAAGTGTACGTTACCGGTTTATGTATTTGTTTAAAGTAATATTCGTTTGTTGAAATATTCATGTCTATCACGTTTATTGTAGCAGTTTGGTTAGTTAACTGGTAATAATTTATTAGTTTTTTATTATTAAATTTTCTACGTTGGTCGCTAGTGATGACCTATTGTACGACCTACAGGAGGTTGCAAAAGGTTTATGTATTTTTCTCTGTTTTGTATCAGTGCATCATGTTTTGTTAGAGCACTTTTACCCGTTAAAAATATTAAGTGATTTCACTTATCGTTTAACGTAACTAAAACTATTAGTAAAACTCATGGCCCTATCGACGGGTCAGATGTATGGAGTAATTAGATTAAGGATCTCGGATGTTGAGAGAATTTTAAAAAGTGAATTTTGAAAAAACCTTCTAAACATCTATGATCCTTTTGACGTATTCAACCCCAACACCTAGGGGCTCGGCTTGGGTTAGGGATCCCCTTACATATCAAACCACAGCTCACAACCTAAGGCTTTAGGATTGAGTTAGCGTCGATTCGGAAACCATAATTATGGTTTAAACAATTTTCAAAATCTAATTTGTTAATTTAAGGATAGACATCATTACCAGGCTTGCGTGTAAATATGTTTGTATGATTTACAGGTTGTTGTTGGTGGTACACGCTCCTCATTTTCAACAAGGAATTTGTGTACCACCAATTGTAGATGCTAATCCAAATAAGCCGTTTGTTCATTTCAATAAGGACTTTGCATACCACCTCTGTGTGTACTGTCGTTGGATATAGCTGTGCTTGTATGACACGAAAAAAAAGTCTCAAGAAATTCTCACTACAATAATATGTTTAAGAGAATCTGTGCGGTGAGCAAAAATTCTTCTTACTGTTTTCAGATTTTTTGTTTCGGTAACATAGCTAGCATATTTTTCTACAGTCACTTGCTTTTCCCTCAAACTTTGTAAGCTTATGCCCTTGTGGCTTCCGTTGCTCATACGATCATAGTGAGGATTGAATTTCTTCTTCACCTGTATCTATTGCTCCATCTGTCTTAAGAAGTACGTAATCTTGGAGATTTTACTGTTTAAATGCAACGCTCACTAAAATCTTTATCTATCAAAGCACCTAGACACGGGTGCAATCCTACAAATACAAATCAATCTCAGAAATTCTACAGTACCAACTCTTTCGCATTAATTTTAATTATCTTAGATACAGAAGCAAGTTGCAAGATGCAGGTCTAAGATACCGATTTGAAAACTGCCTCTGTCAAAAGAAGTTTGGGTGTATAAACAAGCTTCAGGGTGTTTATTTCAACCCGAGAACTTTATTCGACTTATCAACCTCGCAACCTCCTAATTTACCAAACATTGTAATTTTTTATTCCGTAAACCCACAATTTGAATAATAGCATATCGTTAGGGAAACCTTAAATTGATGACCCGAAAAACCCATTATGTGGAAGTCATTCGGCACTCATCAGCGTTAAAAAAACTAGGTCATTATTGAGAATTCTACTAAGTCATTACAAAGCAATTAAGAGATTCCAAGATATCTTCTACTATTATGAAAATGAAAGTTTTTGTATATCATTAATAGTACTTATCTTTAAGGTAAATCCTGTATTTCATTATACAGTGCGTTCGTAAAGTAATGGATAAATCAATTAAAATTCGAATGGGAGTTTAGGAAGAAAACGCTCGGACTCGTCGACTTTTATTTTCAATTTAAAATTTTTTACGTAAAAGTGAAATATGCAGCGTGTGTCAAGAAAAAGATATGACGTCATCGACATTTTTTTAAATATCAATCCCCATTTTTTATTGCAGAATTCGAAAGGGTATACCTTTTTATGCCCGACAAGGTAAATATGGACGAGGGTTACATAAGGAAATATTAAATAAAATAAATGAAAAAATTTCATTGTTTATGTAAGAAAACGTTAAATTGTACTTTTTGTTAAAATTATTTTAATTTTGGCAACTTGTCCTTAGTTATCTGATAGGCCACAGCACATCGTGAGTTTATCTAATGACTACTTTACAGTTATTGTGTGAAATATGAGCAAATTAAGTGAACGTGAAAGAACTGAAATCCTGTGCATGTTTGGTTTCGGAGATAGGTCGCTTACTCAATCAGAAGTGGTTGCGTTATTTAATGCGACTAACCCTGCTCGACCGTCCATTGGTCAATGCATGGTAAGCAGAGTTTAGACGAAATTTTAGGAATTTTGACATTCCCGGAGTATGAGAAAATCTAGTCGAAAGTCTATAAGTGAAGAAGATTAGTTGAACATTATTTTACCAGTGCAAGATGATTCTAATACCACCATTGCGGACACGACTAATAATATTAGTGTGAGGCGATCTACTGTGCACAAAGTGTTGAAAAGAGAAAATTCCATCCCTACAAGATGTTTACTTCACGAGCTGTCGGAAGATGATTTTGATCGGCGAAATAAATTTTGTGAATAAATGCAACAATTATGTTATGGTAACGCCAGTTAAGAAGATTTAAGAGCACGAATTCGCCAAAAATTAATTTAAATTAGTGGAATCATTTTACAACTAAATTAGGCCTAAGCCGAAAAAATTGTCTGTGTTTCAAAATATATTTTATTAAAAAAATCATTTGAATATTTCTTATTAGAAATGATACACGGTATCCATTCAGGTACGATTTTTTCTTCAAAATGACCACATCTTCTAAACTACCCTGTATAACATAATCAAACAATATATTGAAAGAGTGGACTTAGTGAGCTGAATTCAAATTTGAAATAACATACAGGGTGTCCTATTTAAAAAAAACCTCTTTGGTTCACCCTGTATATATGAAACACCCGGTATAAACTAAAATATTTATAAAATATGCGCCTCACTTCTTTTTATACACTCGAAAATTTTGTTCTCCTATTTCATCAAATAAGGGCGGTATCGCCCGTGGACGTAAGCTTGGCACCCTTGTATCAAGTCAATCATACTTTAGATTCACCTCTTTGCCATGTATATGTATGCACAGTTTTATGCTTAAAAGACGTATTAGATACAAACAGGTTTCTCTCCGCACAGATGTTTACCAGGAATTCATCACTCTCATTGACTCTTTGATTCAGTATGTTCTCTCTGTACCGGGTGAGTCATTAAGGAAGGACTCCGGCTATATCCCAGAAACCGCTTATGTTACGACTTCCAAAAAAAAAATTCTTCAGTAAATGTGGCCAAGAGAAAATGCTGGAAATAATTTTAAAGTAAATATACCGCTAGGTGGCGTAACTGCTGTAGTAAATTAAAAAATGTTTAATAAGTAACAGAAATTTAAGGAAAAGGTATATTGGAAATATCGTAGTTGTATTTTTGGGACAATTTTACCCATTTTTTGTATAAGAAGTTTTTCTCTATCTTCACAGGTTTTCCGTAGGGGGAGCTGCGAAAGTTGTCAGACAAACACGTAATTATCTTCGGAAGCAGTCATCAAATCTTAAAAAGTAATATTTCGTTGGAAAGGTCTTTTCTTGCGCTATTCGTTTATGTATTAAAAAGGGAAGATTCATTAACGAATAAACCGCTAGAATACGCTTTCCAAATATTGCTGAAATTTTAGCGATTTTCTTCAAAATATTAAATAAAATGGTATATTTTTTATATTTTAGTCAAAAAGAGTATAAAATTTCGCCTAAACCCTGAAAATTTCAAGTCGATATCTCTGTTGGTTTCAATTTTATACCTACTTTAAATTTAGATCCAAAAACAATAAAACGCAAAGTTTTTTGACGTAATAATTCATTACTTAGGCCAGCTTTTATAAACACGGGTTAACCCTGCCCCTAGAGTTAACCCCAGAAATTCGATAACACTGACAGTTATTATCATCGAGTTTCTGGGGTTAGTTTATTACCGTTGGTTAATAATTACACCGGGTGGACCATCGAAAATTAACTAGAGATGAGTAGTACGCCATTACTCAGTGGCGACCTAAATGCTCAAATTGTCTGCCATCATTATCAATACACAGCTGCAACCGCTATTGCGTTGAAAAAACAGCGGTTTCTATCTCCGCTGTGGAGAGGGTGCGAATGGAATTTCTTATCCTAATGATCATATTTTCAGGCGTGGTTGGCCTGGTTGTAAAAACAAGGTCCTTTATTCTTCTCCAAAAATAAAAATCTAAACAAGTTAGATCGAGGGACCTAGAATGTAACAATGGTAATTATTATTAAGCTGTTAAACTTAAGAATGAATAAGGAAATGTAGGTACCTAGCTGGCCATGGAAAAAAGTTCCCTCTTCCTATCCATGTATCAGGAAAAGTGTTACTCAAAAATTGACGCACGCGTACTGAATAATGTGCAGGACAGCCGTCATGTTGCAAAAACATCCACTGCCTAGTAAGCAACGGCACATCTTCTAAAAGTAACGGCAAATCGTTCCGCAAGAGATTAAGGTACGTGTCACCATTAAGTGGTGCGTCAAAAATGTGAGGACCAATAATTCGACCTCCTAAAATACCGCACTAAATATTGACGCTCCACCAGCCCTGATGTTGAATTTCTTGCATCCAACGAGGACTGGTTATGGACCAATAATGCATGTTATGACGATTTACTCCATCACTTCGGAATGTAGCCTCGTCAGTCCACAATATTTGCGATAACAGATGTTGATTATCTATGAGCATATTCAGCAGCCAATAGCAGTAGTCTAAACGTTGCTCATAATCAGCTGCAGTCAGTGATTGATGAAGGACTACATGGTATGGATGTAATCTAGATTAAAATTGAAGTTATGGTTTTTTAATAGCTATAACTTTACTACTTTTAATAGCTTATTTTTATTTAAAACTTACTTATGTTCTTTCACAATACGCTGAACAGTAGTTTGTGTTAGTCCCAAGTCATGAGCTACTTGTGCTACTGTGTGGATTAATTTCGATATATTCTAGAACGTTTATAACATTTTCTTCCGTTCGGGATCTGCGTGCTCTGTGAGTAACTGGGGGATGAATTGTTCCTGTAGCTCTCAATCGTTGTGATAATCGAGTGAAGGTATCTTTTCATAATGCCGTCTTTCTGGAAAACGAGCCCATTCAATCGTGCAGCAACAGTAGAATTCTGCATGCACTCGAAATATACTGCAAGAATATCATATGCTTCCTGGTTAGAGGCATTGTTGGCAAAAAAGAATGTGGCAATAAGTCACAGAAACTCGTATCACAATACACCCGCATACACCGCCGAGGTAATTTTGTGAGGAAATTTCAGGATAATATTTCCTTGACACTGACATTGATAAAATTAATGTTACTATGGATAAATCGTCATTATGCATTGTTGGTCTGGTAGTGTTATTGGTGATCGTGGCACTATCAAATCATTACCATGGATCTGAACTTAAAGTAGGTATAAAATTGAAACCAACAAAAATATCGACTTCAAATTTTCATGATTAGGCGAAATTTTATACTATTTCTGACTAAAATATAAAAAACTTACCATTCTATTTAATATTTTGAAGAAAATCGCTAAAATTTCAGCGATATTTGGAAAGCGTCCTCTAGCTTTTTGTTCGTTAATCAAACTTAACTTTTTAATACATCAACGAATAGCACAAGAAAAGACCTTTCCAACGAAATATTACTTTTTAAGATTCGATGACTGGTTCCGAAGATAATTACGTGTTTGTCTGACAACTTTCGCAGCTCCCCCTACGGAAAACCTGTGAAGTTAGAGAAAAACTTCTTATACAACAAATGGGTAAAATTGTCCCAAACACACAACTACGATATTTCCAATATATTTTTTCCTTAAGTTTCTGTTACTTATTAGACAATTTTTAATTTACTACAGCAGTTACGCCACCTAGCGGTCTATTTACAAACTTTACAATTATTTCCAGCATTTTCTCTTGGCCACATTTACTGAAGAATTTTTTTTTTGGAAGTCGTAACATAAGCGGTTTCTGGGATATAGCCAGCGTCCTTCCTTAATGACTCACCCGGTACATCCACCCATCCATTCATATCTCCCAATATCACCACTCTTTCGTTTGGCTTACATACGTTCAACACGTTCTCTACATCAGAAGTTCTCACACTCTTGGTCTCTTTCTCCATTCACCGGTGCATAGCATGCAATGAGAAATCCCGCGGGGATACTATTTCGTACTGTTTAGCACATCTTTTCGCTCTTTCACACACAATCACTCCAACTGCTTTAGCGCCATGTACTTCAATCTCAACTTTTGACCATAGTGCTAGAATGCCATCCATCAACTCCACAGCAACCTTTTCATTGAGCTTTGTCCCCGATACACACAGAATATTAAGCTGCCTTTCATTCATAATATTCGCAATTTCAGGTTCTTTACTATGCATACCACGTAACATTCCACGTACCAATTCGCCATTCTTTCCTTGTACAGTCGTCAGCCACAAGGCCTGTCTGTTTCGACCTTGACCGCCCCATGGACCCAGCTCGAATCCGAGGTATTGGGATTGTTTTTAGTAATTAACTAGCAGGCAGCCGGTTGCTAGCCAAATCGTGCTAAAAATAACAATAAGATTTTTTTTTGACAATTTAAACAATTATTAGTAACTGTAAAATATAATTACATTCCAAATCAGACTACCAAAGTGGTAGTTTTACTACAATACATTTGCAGAAAATGATGTCCACTACGGTGACCAATGGTTTATTAAAGTAGTATTACTGCGATATCTCTGCAAACGCATCAATGAATATTTTAAAGATTAATAGCGATGTGATTATAATAATTAACCATAGCCGTATGCTTAGCGATTATTTGTATTTTATGCAGATAAATTTACATATTTTTGATTTAGTATGTATTTACACATTTTATAACGATCCAATATTACTGCTGTAATCGATTTGGGAATAAAGAATTGTTTGATTGAACTTTAATGTATTCTGAATCAACCATGAACTTTATTTACTTATTTGTAAAAAATACAGATTTTTCAAAATGACTTCATTTACAGATATTTCTTTAATCAAATTTTCGTGTAGATGTATTAAAGTTTTCCGTATCGACTTCGACATGATGGTTGCCAAACATAAAATTAAGTCGATCGAAAGGCAGGCTTTAGTCATTTGGGAATACGAAAACGAATAAGTAAATTGTATAAGACTGAAATCTCACAGGATTTTAAAATGTACATGCCGTACGTTTTATAACATAAACATGATTAATAACGTAAAATGAAAGTTCATAAATGTGCTTCGATTATAAAACATAAAGATTTCCTTAAGGGAACAGACTAAAACTTTTGCCTTAGATAATGGAAAATAAAAAGTAGCTTAGGTACACTTTTCTTTATAATTTTTATGAAGTT
This sequence comes from Vesta saturnalis, assembly GCA_036346205.1. Classification (NCBI taxonomy): domain Eukaryota; kingdom Metazoa; phylum Arthropoda; class Insecta; order Coleoptera; family Lampyridae; genus Vesta; species Vesta saturnalis. The sequence continues at coordinate 1,183,507 of JARFJB010000974.1, forward strand.
ATAAAAATGTTATCAGCTGTTAAATTGATTGTATGCGTAATAATGCATTTCCTTTTACACTCTTTCACAGGGTATTGATTTCTAAACACAATGGGGTAATTTATTTTGGCTGACATTTTAAAAATTAACCTTTACGTTTATAGCATATTGGGACAGGTCAACGAATTTGATTTAAGTTGTATTTCTAGGTAAATCTGTTTGGTACAAATGTACATTTATTTAGCATCATAGTTAATTGTGAAATATCATTAATGGTTTAATTTGTACACTTCTAACGAGAAGTCTGGAAAGAAAATGAATGGTATCGTTTAGGTCTGAATGCCCTGTTTTTTCATCAATTTAATGATACAACCAACGATTCCTCGCTCACACCACATCATAAATCTTTAGCCGTTAATACCTCAAAATTTCCAGAAATTGCAGCTTCATAAACGGTTTGACGTGAGATGTATGTGTGACTCCCAATGTATACTGACTTCCATAAAAATTGCAACACCTAGAATTTGTTGAACGATTTTATTGAAATTTTCGTCAACGATGTCTTTCATTAGAACAAACAAACGATTAAAATTTGAATAAAATGTAGCTAGTAGTTTTTTTTTTGTTTTTTCCTTTGCACGTAGTAACAATAAATTTGAAGAAATAAACCAATCAGTGTGTAATTAACTGTCAATTTTGTAAAATTTGTTCACAATTTTGTTCTGAACTTGGGAACAATGCCAACATCAACATTTTCCCCAATTGACTGATTTTGAACGTGGCCGTATTATTGGCATGAGAGAGGCCGGACTTTCGCTAAGTGAAACTGCTCGTCGTGTAAACAGAAATGTTACAACGGTATTGAGATGTTGGTCCAAATGATTTGAGGAAGGGGTGCAACAACGTCGCCCTGGATCTGGACGTCTCCGCAGGACTACAGATCGCAAAGAACGTCGTGTAAGACTTTTGGCCACAAGAGACAAATTATTGGATGAGATATGTAGGACCCAGAATGTCAATGTCATCTGTTTATCGCCGGATAAGGTCTTATGGGCTGCGTTCATATCGTTCATTTTTATGTATTCCTCTTACACCACTTCACCGTCTACTCAGGCTAAAATGGAGCAACTAAAGAGCGACTTGTGTTTAGTGACGAGTCCCAATTTTGCTTGTGGGCCCATGATGGTCGTAGGAGGGTCAGACGGATTCATGGAGAGCGTAAAAATTCAACATTTTTTGTGGAACGCAACACAGCCCTCACACAAGGAGTGATGATATGGGGTGCAATATGTTACGGTAGCAGATAATGCGCGCCCTCATACGGCAAGGGTTACAACACGTTTTTTGGTAGAAGCTAACATTGCCGTCCTCCCATGGCTTGCTCGGTCGCCTGATTTGTCGCCCATTGAACATGTATCGGATCGGTAGGCGACTGGGTAATTTACCACACCCTCCAGATAACTTACACGATCTCCGGCTACGGATTCAAGAAACTTGGGTTGATATACCACCTTGATTGATAGCACGCCATGCTGTCTAAATGAGTGCATTACAAATCGTGGCGGAGCAACTCACTATTGAAAAAAACATTTTTAGTTTTTGTTCTTTCGTTTTCAAATTTTAATCGTTTGTTTGTTCTAATGAAAGACATTGTTGACGACAATTTCAATAAAATCGTTTAATAAATTCTAGGTGTTGCAATTTTTATGGAAGTCGGTGTATTATAATGAGCACTTTTATAGTACAATATTAAATGACACTTAATAAAGAAACAAATATCTAATGTACATGGTTATTACAACTCGGATTAAAAAGTTACCTTTCACTTAAATCTGTCATTTATTTCATTTTTTGAATGATCCGACTCTCTTCCGCCTTGCTGTCTCTTTTTGTTTCACCTAATAAACCAGTCAATTCCAAATATTGTGTGGCTGATGTGGGTATAGGCTCCTTAACGATAAAGCATCGTAACATTGGGTTATCCTAAACCTCTAATCTGTCCGTAGATTCCCCCAGCTAGTCACTTTCTGGAACCTAGGGTGTTATTAGGAGTGAGCGATAATATCGTACGAATCGAATAACGTTTTCAGCCTTTAAGTAACGTTGAAGATGTGAAAATGTGCTTTCGAAACGAAAATTATATTAAACTTGAGACCATTTTAACACACCATGTAATATAATAAATTATATTTAAACCTAGAATGTACATATTAGAATGTTTAAAGAATTGTTTTAAATGTAAAATTGCAAACGATAAAAATTGTAAGCACACATCTGCTTGCTATCGTGTTTGTAAACTAAATTTTAAACGGTAGTGCGTTTTTTTTTATAATAATTGCGGACCAGAACACACTAAGTTTCGCTTAATGTGCTAAAGCAGACAGGAACACTTAGGAAAATGCATAGGGGGAATTTGAGTTGCCAAGAGATACCTATGCACGGTGTGAGATTATTTTGAGGCACTGAATATATTCAGCGATATCTTATGCGTAAGACACGTTCCTAATGTTGTATGAACATGTAAATGTAGAGAATTTTTTTTATGTATGTACAGGGTGGCCAACTAAGAATGCGAGGTACTGTATCTGGCAAACTATATATCGTAGAGGATTGCGGGAAAAAAAGTTACACTAAAACGGCCAATACAAAAACCTGAAAAATATTTTCAAGTTTCAGAAGCGGCCGCTAGGGGGCGTAACTGCAATCTTGAACCTACAAAAGTGATGTTTCTGTGAATTCTGCTATATTAACCTAATAAAAAAATAATTTTTATAGTCGAGGATAATCTGAACCTTTTTTGTTTGGCACTTTTTGACGTATGTCTAAAAACATAGTAGTGGGGGGTATTCAAAGGTTTCTTTAAATAACCCCCTGTATCTTCTAAACGGTTAAGCCGATTTTAACAAACTTGGGCGCGTTGAAATGAGCTATTTTTGAGCTACAAACGTTATAATATTTGAAGTTTTGTTAGTTTCACATATCGCCGCTAGAGGGCTTTGTTCGACATTCCGACAGAAACGGTTAATTTTCGGAAAAAAATTAAATCCATTGGTATGACTTTTTTTCATGAACAAGTATCTAAATGATGCCTAAACAAGCTCGCGCAAACCGCATCTCGATATCTTGTTCCTAACCGAAAATATCGGCCAAAGAAAGCTTTCTGGAATTGACTCTATTATGTAAGTTGTGCCCCTAAAAAGGACTGATTTAAAGGAGGAAGGTTTTTAATGCCCCCGTAAATGTTCGAAATGCTGACCATCACGCTCTATGCATTGCTGAAGCCTCTCATGACTAGACAAAACTGCAGCTTCATTTCGGCTCTCGGTATGTTACGTATTGCGTTACAAATCCGGTTTTTCATATCTTCTCTAGTAGTAGGTTGAGTCCGAAACACGATGTCCTTTAAGCGCCCCCATAAATAAAATTCGAGGCAAGTTAAGTATTGAGGATCGCGGAGGCCATGGAAACAGACTTCCTCTTCCAATCCACCTCTGTTGAAATACTGCATTAATATGCTCTCGCACATTAATAGCAAAATGTGCTGGGCAACCATCCAAAACTGCAAACATAATTTTTGCCTTGTTTCCAGAGGCACATCTTCCAACAACAACGGTAAATTATTGGCCGAAAAGTCAAGAAATGCATTGCATTTAGGGGTTGCTCGAAAAAATAAGGCCCAATAATTCTGCCTCCCAGTATGCCACACCATACATATAAACTCCAACGTCCTTGGCGCTGAACTTCACGCAATCAATGGGGATTTTCTGCAGACCAATAATGCATATTGTGCAGATTGACTCTCCGTCACTACTGAAGGTGGTTTCATCGGTCCAAAGAATTTGAAATAAAAATTGTCTATTTTCGCGTAGCATGCCTAACATCCAATGGCAATAGTCTAACCTTCGATCAAAATCTTCCTCTTTCAACGCCTGATGCAGAACGACATGATATGGGTGCATTCTTAAAGTAATTTAAAAAAGTTTAAACGAATACCTATATATTTTGATGGCCATTAGAACTTACCTATGTCCTTCAAAATATTTTGAACCGTTGTCCGTGATATGACCAACTCAGTGGATAATGCTCTTGTGCTAACATGAGGATTTCCTTCAATATAGCCCAGTACACGGTTAATATTTTCTTGTGTTCTTCCTATTCTTTGCCGTTGAAACGTAGCCCGAAAACTACCATTGTCTCATAAGCTCGCCACTAATCGGGGAAAAACTCTTACATCGCAAGGACGACGATTTGGATATCAAGTCGCGTAAACTCTTTTAGCTACTGCGGGATTCTGAAGACATTCAAAATAAACCGCAAGCATATCAAAGTAACGCGAAAGTATTGACAACTATTGACAATTTGAGGATTATGTATGTTTTTTTTAGGTATCTATTTCCATTGCCTGCTTCTATTAATTGTATTTTTCGTATACATCCATAGTGAATATGCATTTAAACAAACAAAAAATGGGCCTTTCGTATAACTTTTAGCATTGCTTACTTGCCCGTAGTAATTTCAATAAGGGTGATTTTATTCTGGTGTATAAATTTACAGACATTTAAAATCGCAATTTCTAGGTAACCTATTCAGAGCCGAAATTGAAACTGCAGTTTTGTCTACCCATAAGAGAACTCAGCAATGCACAGAGTGATGGTCAGCATTTCGGCATTTACGGGGCTTTAAAAACCTTCCTCCTTTAAATCGGTCCTTTTTAGGGCTACAACTTACATAATAGAAACAATTCCAGAAAAATATAGTTAAAAAAATATATTTAAAGGATTTTCGTATAAAGCTTTCTTTGGCCGATATTTTAGGTTAGGAACAAGATATAGAGATGACGTTTTCGTGAGCTTGTTTAGGCATCATTTAGCTACTTGTTCATGAAAAAAAAGTCATACCAATGCATTTAATTTTTTTGCGAAAATTAACCGTTTCTGTCGGAATATCGAACAAAGCCCTCTAGCGACTACATGTGAAACTAAGAAAACTTCAAATATTATAACATTTGTAGCCCAAGAATATCTCATTTCAACACGCCCAAGTTTGTTAAAATCGGCTTAGCCGTTTCGAAGAAACAGGGGGTTATTTAAGGAAACCTTTGAATACCCCACCACTTTATTTTTAGACATCGACAAAAGTGCCAACAAAAAGTTCAGATTATCCTCGACTTTAAAGATCAGTTATTTTTTTATTGGGTTAATATAGCAGAATTAACAGAAACATCACTTTGTTAGATTCAAGAATCCAGTTACGCCCCCTAGGGGCCATTTCGGAAACTTGAAAATATTTTCCAGGTTTTTGTATTGACCGTTTTAGTATAACTTTTTTCCGCAAGCCTCTACGATGGATAGTTTCCCAGATACTATACCTCGCATTCTTAGTTGGCCACCCTGTACAATGTATCTCTGGTGTAAATGTCACGCCACTGTAATTTTTAGTAAACATTTAGTATTGTATATGAACTATCAGGTAGAAGAATTAAAGTTGAATGACAAATAATATTTTAGTAAAACCCCTGTAGAAACGATAATGAGTGCCTCTGTATTGGCTGTTCTATTCAACTCTATAAGGTATTATTTTTGTGTACGAACTTCAAAATACCCTGCGTACTTCATCTAGCAATGGTCAATTGTATCTCTGACAGTTTTTGACTTTTCTCGACACCATCAAAATAATTTCAAACAATGACCAAATGCGTGAGTTTGATAAAAATTCAATTAATTTTAAAACTTAAATTCTCAAATTAAGCTGCTATTCTCGTTAGCTTACACAAAAGAGTAATTCGTAATAAAAAGCAGAAATTAAAAATCAAATTTTGGATAGTGTTATTAACTTGTAGGGATTTTACCTATTATAACACTTACTTCATATAATAAAATAGTGTTATTTCATAATTAATTGGCATGCACAAAGTATACATACATACCATAATCACGTGCGAATAATCAATCACTAGCGCGTTACTGTAAGTGATACTTTAAACGGAGAAGAAGAAAGATGCATTTTAGAACACCGCGCACTTGTAAATAACGATCATACCATAATTCTATTAAAAAAAGCATTACTTATTTAAATGGTTAGGTATTGTTGGCAAATGAGTTTGCCAAAAATTTTCAGACGACTATTTCATTAATAGTTGCACATATGTTGCTCGCACGAGATTTAAGTATATCAATAGATCATTATGCAAGTAATTGCATTGGATAGCATTTCTTGAAATAGGTATAAAGCGTGGATCGAAATTATTGTATGAAATGCTTATGTGGTTGATATGAAAGATAGGCCTTGAACACGTAATTTGATGTTCTAAAATCTACCTTTTTCTGAATTTGATTACCAATATTTGTAACATGGATGGATAAATAAATGTACATGACATTTACAGCTAGAAATTCAGATATGTTAAACTCATAAAACATTCAGGTTACATAGAGCTTTGTTTTTTATGTAGCTGGTTAATTTACCATATTAAAAATGGAAAATATTTCGTTAACTTTAATATTGGCTAGTCATTTTGTTCCAGGCAGGTGGATAGATAGAGGGAGGATATTCCCTGGCCTCGTCGTTCCCCGTACCTAACTTGGTTAGATTTCTATTTATGGGGCGGTTTGAAGGATATGGTATATCAAATTAGAGTGACGAAAAGAGAAGACTACTAAATAGAATTTTAGAGGGAATACGTTAAATGCCGGTGGCAGAAATCAGAATGTAGCGCAGGCCACAAGAGATAAGATCCAGTTGTGTATTGAAAATGACGGTCGGCAGTTTGAGCACTTAGGGCGTCATTAAAAATATTATTTATTTCAGGACCACAAAAATTTTGAAATAAATTAAACTTTTCATAGCCTACTTATTTATTTTAAGCGTACAATTTGTTTATACCTCAAATTGCCTATTATACTACCACATTTTTGTCTATATCTTTGGTTCTATAACAGTTATTGACATAATTTTGTTTTAAACACTCCCTTATTAATCTTCCTTCCAATGACAGTGAAAAAAGCATTTGGTATCATTTGAATGTTTTTAGAAAAGTCGACCGTTTTGTTCCTTCAACAGGTTGCGCCCTCTAATGGTAGACGGAGATAAGAAACTTTGTGGTTTTTGATTTGTTTGGTAATATCAAGTGTTCCATTAACAATCTTATAACAAGTTATACGATTTTTTTTCTGACGGCAATGGTAGGAAATTAAAAATAATTTCCAGCATTTCTCTTGGTCACATTATACACACATACGCCACGCATCGCACACAGCACGCACATGCACACGCACCACACGCACACACACGCACACGACACCAGCAGCAAATGCACACACACAACACACACACACACACACACACACACAATAATATACATATATATATATATATATATATATATATATATATATATATATATATATATATATATACATATATCTACATATATATATATATATATATAAAGGCGAAATAAGTTAGAGAAAAGATTTTTGGACCACGTGTAGATATCAATAGGTACTACATTTTAAAAATATTTTTGATCATGTTGGAGCAAACTAAACTTATATTTGTTTAAATGAAACGTCCTGTATATTATTACATTTTTGACAGCCCATAAAATATGCTTTCATTTATAGCCCATTGTATGGGTCCATCTCCTTTGGTTTTAGAGATATTCAATTGTCTTTCGAAAAGATTATCCCACTTGCGATCGCCCCCACTGATTTATCATTTATCATTTTAAAATGACAAAAACTTTGGTGGTCTTGTAGTATTTTGAAATATCTTAATTTTCAGATTTTTTTAAATAATGTAGGTAATATAAAAAGACTGAAAATGTATGTATTAAGTTAGCCATGAAATTGTAGATTCTCAGTAAAAAAAAAATGTTTTAATTAAAAACAAGAGTTAATATAACGATTACAAATTGATTTAATGAATTATTTTAAATGTAACAAGCTTTTTCGAACAAAATTAGTGCATAAAACACTGTTGCTTCTAGGCAAGTTTAAATCAGTCCTTAATAAAATTTCTGATGTTAGGTTCAGAGTAACGATTTCATTTGTTACGTATTTTTGTTAATGTAAACGTATAAGGATGGTCATGGAATTGTTTCATGCTAAAGAATTTTTTAATCAAGTTGTATTAATTTATAAAAGAAACTTTGGCGTCTTGTTCATACTAAAAAAATATTCCAAGTAAAAACAAGAGCTAATATGACAACTACAAATTGACTGAATTAAATTATTCGAAATTTAGCAAAATTTTTTGAACAAAATGGGTGCATACACAAGCCACTCTTTCGTTCAAGGCAAATTTAAATCAATCTTTAATGAAATTTCTAAATTTAAATCAGTCCTTAGTAAAATTTGATTATGTTCAAATCAACTTTTCCATTTTCTACGCTTTTTGTAAATTTAAATTGGTTCCTGATTAAATAACAAAGATTATTTGGAAATAATGTTTAAACTCGCAATTAAAAAACAAGGGTGCCATGACAATATTGCATTGGAAAATGAAATTGTTTTTAACGATTGGTTCTATTCAGTTTAAACCTAATTTGTGTTTGATCTATTCAGTGTTGCCTCTAAATATTCAGGAAATGGTTTTAATGATTTTTATTCTTGGAGAATGTCAAAAAAATTGCTTACTGGCAAGTAGAATTTATGCAACAAGATACCCCAATGCAGAAAAAAAGCCGCTGCCTAAGACCATTCAAAATCTTTTACAAAGATTTGAAGAAACAGGAGGTGTTAAATTTAAAAAACGGAAATTAGCTAATAAAGGAGTGACAAATGATGAAAACCAACTTAGAGTTTTACTTACAATCCAAAAAAATCCTCATGTATGTACTTCACAAATAGCACATATGACTGACATAAAAAAATCTAGTGTAAAAAATATATTAAATGCCCATAAATACCATGGATACCACATAGAACTTCTTCAATAACTATGTGGTCAAGATTTGGAACGAAGAATTAATTTTTGCAAAATGGTTTTTGCAAAAAATTACAGAACTTCCTAATTTTCTCAATTCTATATTATTTAGTGACGAAGTAATGGTTTAGTGAACACACATAACATGCATTATTATAGCACTGAAAATCCTCATTGGATCAGGCATGTTGACCAACAAAATCGGTGGTCACGAAATACGTGTGTGTGGTTGGGGGGGGGGGATTATTGGGTCCCATGGTATTGTCCTTATTATTTTGAAGATACTCTAACCGTCGAGGTGTATTTAAATTTTTCCTTCAAAATATTATTGAAGCAGTTTATGCAAATATGTGGTTCCAGCAGGATGGTGCAGCCGCCCACTACCATCGAGAGGTACGAACATTTGTAAACCTTAGCCACTGAGGTCACCTGATCCGATAAAAAAATTCCAACCGCACCAGAAAATATGAAGGAAAGAATCAACAATGCTTTTCAAAATATCACTTAGCCGACATTAGAATTGGTGAAAAATAATTTTGTGCGACGTGTTAATAAATGTATTGAAGTTGAAGAAAGAACATTTGAGCATTTAATGAGAAATCGATTTTTCATTTTTTTTTCTTTTTCATTTTATTGTTCGTGTTTTGTTCTAATTTGTATTTGTAAATTTTATTACAGTGTCGCATATAAAAATAATACTTATTTACAGTTATTCTCAGCCTAATTTACTGAAAACAATGCATAGTTAATTTATAATATTAAGACAAACTTGGTAATGCCAGTAGATAATAAATTAAAAATACTTCCGAAGATTCGAATTTTTGCAGTAAAATTGAGAGTATCTCAAAACTTTGTAAGTGATAGATATTTAAGAACGTCAAAGTTTCTTTTATAAATTAATACAACTTGATTAAACAATTCTTTAGCATGAAACTACAATTCCATGAACATTTTTATACGTTTACATTTACAAAAAGACATAAAAAGTTAAATCGTTGATCTCAACATAGCCAAATTGAGTACTTCAGAAATTTTACTAAGGACAGATTTAAATTTTTCTAGAAGCAAGTGTGTTTTATGAATTAATTTTGTACAAAAAAGTCTGTTAGATTTAAAATAATTCACTAAATCAATGTGTAATTAAGTGTATATTAAGTCTTATTTGTACTTGAAACATTTTTTTACTGAGAAACTACAGTTCCATGGCCAACTTAATCCCTCTATTTTCAGTCTTTTTGCATTACAGTCGCAGTTTCGCAAATAAACTGAAAATATTTTGAAAATTATTAATTTTAGATACAGACATGATTGACGAGAAAGAAATAATATCAAACAAAGCATCGAATGACACGAACAGCAGGGGGGTGCCCTTTAACAAAATTAAAAAAATTGTGTTTACAGACAGTGACACGCCCTGTACATTATTAAAAAAGATCTTAAAATTAAGATATTTCAAAATACTACAGGACCACCAAAGATTTTTGTCATCTTAAAATAAACAAAAGTCGCCTAACAAATTAGTGACGGCGACCGCGATTGGGATAATTTTTTCGAAAGATAATTGAGTATCTGTAAAACCAAAGGAAATAGATCCATATAATTTCATATCAAGTGAAAGTGTATTTTATGGGCTTTCCAAAAATGTAATAATATACACGGCGTTTCCTAAAAAATATAAGTTTGGTTTGCTCCAACAATGTGAAACATCCTGTATGATCAAAAATATATTTAAAATGTAGTACCTGTAGTACCCGTGGTCCAAAATTTCTCTTACTTATTTCGTCTTTATACAATCTTCCACCACCTCCGCGTTTGGCCACACCTTGTACTATATATATATATATATATATATATATATATATATATATATATATATATATATATATATATATATATATATATATATATACTTGTGGTATTTAAGGCAGTATAAATAAGGTAAACTCTCACCATTATTACACATATTTAAAATACTTACCTTTTTGCGTTTTTTTTTGTATTTTTGTATTCAAGTTATACAAGTCTATAAGTTTCGCTAACACTTACGGTTGTCCTCGTTGGTAATAATACTATCTTTCAAAATTGCTTAAGATAAATGTATAAAGTCAACTATGGAATACAATTTTAGTAAAGAAAAATTATTCCTTATTAAATTAAATATTGTTAAATTGCCTTGAATATGACAAATCAGAATACCCTCTAACGGTCGAAGGCTAAGGGTGAAAGATGTCATAACAAAAGAATAAATTTAACAAAATTTAGTCGTTATGATTCAAGCGTACATTTTAATTTGGAAACTGATGAAAGAATTTGATACCAATTAAAATAATCTAGTTAAATCTAACAAAGAAATAGCTTTGTTAATAAATACAAGTGTTACTTAGCAGTGAAAATACAATGTAGTACGTTATATAATTTTTAATTTTAATTTCAACTACACATGTTGAATTCTAGTGCTGTGGTAATATAACATATAATTGGCAAAGCATTTACTTCAGCGTCTATGAAAAAATACAGCAAAAGACCTAGACATACCAAAAGCAAAATTAAAATTAAGACGTACCATTATGCCTTTTTTGAATTCTAAGGT